>VXAK01024479.1:88201-143396 GCA_013399435.1 Arenaria interpres
TAACTAAAGGGTTTCCCCCCCCCCCCCCCCCCCCCAAATTTATTTTATTACCCTTGTTATAAGCAGACACTCTATAAAATGACATTAGAGGCAGAACAGCCACATGAGAGATGCTGAGTCTGCCCTGAACATCAAATGTACTTCATAAGGGCTATGTAAATAGTCTGCTAATCTAGTGCCATCTGAGAACACAAAAGAAATGAAAAGTGGGTGAAAGCCCTGCGCAAGCACTTCTCCTCTCCTGCTGGTCCCCCTCCCCCAGTGCCTTCCCCCTCCAAGCACCTTCCAAGGGCCAGTCCTGCTGTGCCACCAGCCCCGGGTGTTGGGTTAGCCTTGGCTTGGCCAACGCTTAGTAGCTGAGCAAGTACAGATGGACACAATGGCAACCTCTAGCGTGGGCAGGTGAAGGTTTTCCTCGTGAGCCGCAGGGTCTCGGTGCATTAAAACTTAGGCTAATGTTAAAGCAGCATGGGGTGATGTGTGTGCAACACTGAGCCGGGAGGTGACGGAGGAGCTGAGATGCCCAGGGGTGGAAGAGCAGCTCAGGCTCTTAGCTCTGCAGCATCAGCTCGATTTTACCTGGAGGTACCAGTGCTTCATGAATGAATGATACAGACTTTAAAATGCCTCTTTAGTAGTTTCAGCCCCTTATGCTGATATTGAAATGGAGGACCGTTTGCCTCACTGTGGCCGAATGGGCTGTGCCAGTAGGGATATGGGGGGACATGGCTCCAGAGGGCTTTGGATGGGCAGGCACACATATGCTGGATAGGTGAGATACCAGAGGATGTTTGCATGTATATGCGTGTGTGAATGTCTATAAATATATATATATATACACACACATATATGGCACCAGAAGACCATTTTAAAAGCCACTTTTTTGGCCCCAGCAACTGCTCTTAAAATCAAATGAGAGATGAAGGAATTTTTCAAGCCAAACCATAAGAGACCCTGGGGGGGGACACAAGATTATGGACACTTATAACTAATGCAAAATAAACAAGGCAAAATTATATGTAATTACTCCTAAAGTCATTTGCTTGTTTCAGTAATTGACCTGTGCATTCTTTAATCTTTAATGCTCCTTTAAAATTCAGCCTCAGGGACTCATAACATTTATTGACGTTTGTCATGGTTAAGGCTCTGGAGGAACTGGGCTTTATTAGAAGTCTTCAAAGAAATATCAATTTAGGGATAAGCAGCATTAATATTTTGTACACAACGTCATCTGCTTAGAAAGCTTTACTAGCTTTCTTTACGTCTCATAAAAAGCAAGCGATGGCAAAACAGGGCAGTGCTGGGAGTGGCTCAGCAAAGAACCTGCTGTTGCTACTTTAGCGAATTTTGTTAACAAAAATATGAGGTTATATTTTAAAATAAATAAATAAATAGGTTGTGGCAGGAGATGCTGATGTGTCTGTTCATGGTGGCAAGACAGATTTGTCCTTGGCTGGGTGGAGAGGGCATCACCAGTGCAATTGAGGGAACTATTTCTCTCTGCCACAGACTTGCTGTGTCACCTTGTCACGTCACCAGCCGTGCTACCATTCTCCTTCTGCAGAAATGCTGTTCTCCTTTCCGTAACAGTAGGGGTGATGTTCATAAACCAGCTTCAAATGTTGTGGATCCCCCAGGTCAGAGGCACTGCATGTGTCTGAGTGCCTACCAGCGTTGGTGGGATTTTTTTTGTTGTTGTTGTTGTTGTTTTCCACTCAAATTTTGCCTATGGAGAACTTTGTGCAAGAAACCCAACCAACTGGGGAGCACAAGTGATGTGAGCCTGACTGTTCATACGGCTGTTACCCTTTCTGAAACCTCTTCACTTTGGCATTCAGAACCTGGCAGAGGCATACATGTTGGGAGAGTGAAATTCCTTGAATATGAAAAGCTGGGAGGAAACTGCAAATAGCTCTGGAACGTTGCACCATTGCTCAAGAGACTGGCCTTCCCCAGGCATTGCAGACCTGTTTTGTCAAATAATGGCTGAGGAGAAGCAGCCAGTTCACCCCCAAGCCCCGTACGGTGCTGCTTGTGTGAGCCTGGTTGTTTTGTCATCCAGCGTTGGGTTGAGCTTCCCTCCAGCTTCTGCAAAAAGGACCGTTTTTCCTTTTCCTTCCTAGGCTGAGTTAGGCCACTCTCAGTATTTTGAGCGTTGCTGTTGAGTTGCCTCCTCCTCTTCTGGGTTCGTTCAGTATTGCACCAGTGAAACCGCCACGGGCCCAATTAGAAACCCCTCTTACACTGAAAATGGGGCTCAACAAAGGGCGTTTCTGAGGAATTTGACCTGATTTTCTTTCAAGGTAAAAGAAAATAAGTATTTTTGTTAAAGAAATGAGTGTTTGAACGACTGGTGTAGCTATCGAGCTGTTAGAGTAATGGAATTGTATTTAAATACTAGGGCCAGATTGGAAACCCTTGTGACTGAGTAGTCATTTTCAGAAATATTCGGGTTGCTGCCAGCAAGCCTCCTCGTGGGTGTAAGGTTTGGGGACATCAGCAGCGTTCTTAGAGAGCTTAAAATGTGGTCTTTCTACCGCTATCCACTCGTCTCCACCTGGTGTGACAGCAGATAAGCTGCCATCAGCTGATGTTTGTGTAGCGAGGTATTCTTTTTGCCTTTAATGGAGATGGCTTTCCCCGGCCAGCGCCTTGGAGATGCCATTGCTGTGCCAGAAGAAGGTTTCCAGCAGAGTGGCAGAGTTGAGCTGCCTCTCGCATTAAGCACCAGAGATTTCATTAAATGGCAGAGGAGGGAGCTTGTGTAGAGGGGAGGTTCACCCCAGAGACATTACAGATTGTCTCATGCTATTTAAGTGGGCTAAAATTAGAGGGAAAGAATCTGCAGCTAATTGGACTTGTGCATTAATCATAGTCTGCTGCTGGAGTACTTCACCCATTAGAATGTGTTAATTTGGTAATTACAAGGTGGGGGGGAGGTCTCTCTTTGTAATCCAAAGCCCTTCTTCATGCTTATTGCACATATCAGAAACAGGTACAGTGAGAGGTTGGAGGCAGGATTACAGGGGGGGGAGTGAGCTGCCTATTACCACCTCCTACCACACATGTGAACACAGAGTCTCCCCGGCTCCAGACACCTATAATTAAACTAGGTTAGATATTGGGAGCAGAAGGTCTTTCATTCTCAGTTAACAGGTAATTAATTGTATCTTAGTTTCCATTGTAACTTTCCCCCCTCTCTTGTTATGAGAAATAATGCAAATATTCAGTGGTCTCCTGCGCTTGGGAAAGGAAGAGTTTCTCCTTGCTCTTCTTTTTCTAAGGTAGCTCTGAAGTGTGTGTTGGGGAGCTCGTGGTGGACCCTGGAGAACTGCTCCTGTCCCCGTTGCAGGAGGTCTCAATTTGCAGGCATTGATCCCGCTGCCGAAACAAAATAGTTTTCTTCCCTTTGCTATTCATTGGGTTGCCTTGCTGTTAACTGTTGTCTTGCTTCTGCCAGCCACCCCCCTGGCAGGTTTTGCCAGATTCAGAGGTGCTTCATAAACCAGGGCAGATGGTAAAACAGAGAAGTGAATTAACAAGATGGAAACCAGGCAGAAAACTCAGGCTGGAAAACTTAAGAGGCTAAATACTGAGACAGACAGCGCAAAATATGGATTTTCAGAAGGGTGTAAAACACTAATGAGTAAAAACACTGAGATGTATGTGCTCTAATGAGAAGAAAATCAGACTGGAGCTTGCAAAGCAGCACTGCCTCCAGCGCCTTTATTTTAGCAGGAGGCTCCGTTCCCAGCTCTCCCCTTAGAGATGCTCATCGAGGAAAAGCCCCTTCTCATAAGCTCTCATTTTTCCCCTCTCCCTATATATTTGCCGGTTTACCTGCCGGGGTCACAACCTTTCAGGGTGGACGATGTCCCCTCCGCCTTGAACCTGGGCAGGTTAATGTTTGCTGGAAGGACCCTGCCGTCCCGACAGAGCCCTGTATGAACTTCACCGCCCTTCCCAGCCTATTTCCTGGCCATTGCAGCCGCTCCGCAATCTTTGCGAAGGTCGCACCCGCCTGCTGTGAGTGACTTGAGCTGTGATATATTTGTGGGCAGCCCTGGCAGTTGCAGGCAGCCCTCACAAACACTGACCTGAAACGCTGACCTCCACAAACCACATCATTTTCCACTTGGGCACCTCCAGATTGGTTCCCCGGATCTGCAGAACCAGAAGGCTAGTTTTGACTCTATCGCAATAATTTGCTGTCTCGTTAGCACTAACTCAGTAAAGGGGCACCGTTAGTGTTAGCAAGCCTAAAAATGTGACCTGTATCCCCCTCGTCTGCTACACCTCCTGGCAAATTCCCTCTCGTTAATCTGTGTATACTCTCACCCCTCTACACACCCTGAAAGATCAATAGTCTTATGAACAAAATAAAAATCTGCCCTAAAATGAGTCCCAATGCTCTGTCACAGCCAAATAAATACATTTCAGAATATATTTGACTTACTAATGAAGAAATCGGTGGTAGAGGAACATGAAGTTGAGTTCTTCCTGCTCTTTGGTGCCACATTTTGGGACCGTTGAAGAGCATCTTTCCTGGTTGTGTGAAATCCTTCACAATAAACCAGCAGCAGGTACCAAGGACGGGAAGTGTGTTTGTACAATAGATTTTGATTTTAAACTTGTAGAGAGTTGCAACAAACGGTAAGACAAGCAAGCAAAGGTGGTTAAAATAGCCCAGTCTTTCTAAAAAGTGATTTACCTTTTCTGGAGCTCGTTAAACCAACGCTGGAAGCTAGAATTGTGAGAAGGATCCTTTTAGTACTGTAAAGTGTGTATGTGGGCTACAGAGTGTACCCATTGGAATAAAGTGATTACCACCCTCGTTAAGTGGATAAAGACCATTCACTGACTTCTATTTTGGGGATGACTAATGTGAAACCTTGTTCAACAAAATGGGATGATTAAGGGATAATTTTGTTGGAACAAATTTATAATGCACAGTGACTTGGTGTGAAAGGCACTTCCTCTGCGCAAGGCACTTCACACATCCAGGCTCTGCTTCTGGATTTAATTAGCAACCCCGCATCCATCCTGGCAGGAGTCGGTCCTCACCAGGCCTTCAAGTCGCTTGTTGGCAGGTGATAATCAAGTACTCTTACCTATGTGATGCTAGCTGTGGTCTTGGGCAGAAGTGACAGTCAGCTGTTTCAAAACTACTGTGAAAAAAGTTTGTCTTTCATGGTGACAAAGTAAAACTCAGCTAAATTCCAAGACTTCACCTTTTTCTTGCTGAAGTTGTGACTTTCTGTCTCACTAGTAATGGAGCTATTTCCTAACCTAGCTCTATTCGTTCCTTTATTTATTCACTGAAAACTTTTTTTTTTTTTCCCCAAAATTCCTCAGAAGTCTTCAATTCTGAGAAATTGGTTTTGAATTTGAAAATTAAATTTTGGAATTCTGCATATTCATTTTGATTGCATTATGCCTTTATTATATATCTCCCATGTCTCTTCATTTTATTTCATGACGTGTCAAGCTGGCATCTGTCTGCTACAGAAGGCATCATTCTTTACAGAAGACAATAAGTTGTTTTGATCAGTATTTAGTAGGTGCCGTTACTTTGAAAAATAGTAAATTAAAAAGTAGCATTTCGCCTACTATTTTGGTAGGCTGACCTTAGTCACAATAGGCAAACTAATGCCCAATTATCATAAATAAGAGAATGAATACATGTCGCATTGACATTTTTGGCTGTTCTTGAACAGAAGGCTTTACAAAATGCCATCTTTTCATGGGAAATTTGTCAGTACTGTTTTTCAGTGATTGTTTTCTTAAGAAAAGCTCCCTATTTTTGCTTGTCCTGTAAGCCTGGAGGCAGCCTGTGATGCAGCAGAGCTTGTGGGGCACAGCAGAGCTTGTGGGGCACAGCAGAGCTGATCTCCAGTGCCCGTGTCTCAGAGGCTGGTGGTTGCTGCAGAGTTGTTTGTGTTGGGCTGTGGAGTTTTGTTGACATACCGGAACTGTTTATTTTTAGAAAAAAGGATGCTGCCATCCCACAGACGAGGTTAGGCTCCCGGTCGCACTCTGAACCCAGGGCTGTTACAAACCCAGCTGTGTGGGCTTTAGCTCTGGCGTATCTCCAGGTCGGTTCCTGACCTCAGCTCAACCGGTGGGACACGTGGGCAGCCGTGTCAGCCATGCTCACTGCTTGTGCCTTCAGCAAACAAATCCGTAATGTGCCGTGGCCTGGGGCTCTGCGTTTCTCACAGTTCCCCATCTAGCCGCCTTACCAAATGGAGGCTTGTTGGGTTGTTTGCCATGATTTTATGGTCATATTGTACTAGCTCCATGTGAAGGTGGCAGGTTTACCCTTGGCAACAAGTCTCCACTGGGCAGGTGTTAGAGAAGCTGCATCCTTGTATGAGCTCTGTCAGCACCCTTATCAGCATTTGCTCTTGCAATTTGTCTTGTGGCCCAGTAACCCAAATCCTGTTGGCCAGGGATGGGGATAGTCCACATGGATTAAATGGGATGGCAGCCCCAGGGCAGAGGGAATTGTTGCACAGACATCCACCAGCTCAGCTGCTCCATCCCATGTTCCAGCAGTAGAGACACTGGATGACTCCAGCTCCTTCCGTATTCCTTTTATTACAAGATATTGGGGCTGTTTTGGAGACTTTTCACCTTCCCCAGCGTGTCCTGCTTGCTCCTGCAGAACAGCTCTAGGATTAATCCTGCCCTGTCAAGGGAGAAGACAGTAATGCCAGAGAGGCTGGTGCCTGAGCTGGGGAAATACTTGATGTTTTCATTTGCTGGGAGGTCAAAGATTTGAACAAATGCAAACAAAATGCCTTCTTTTTTTTTTCACATTGGTATCAACAAGTTCTCAGCAGAGGGGCTTAACTTAACAAGTGTCTTGGGTTGGTCTTACAGCAATACAAGGATTTTTGGTTGCATTAAAAAAGAAAACCCACCGTGACACTAAGAAATAGTAATAACTGTTTAAGAAGTGTTTTGTGTGTGTGTTGGTTTTTTTTTTTCCTCCACCTAAGCTTTGTTTAAATTCTGTATTAAAAAATGCATTTCAGCATGTTTTTGATACAGACACTCAGCTGAGCTGACACACGCGTACGTGTGTGCATTTAGGTTTGGGTGTATGTGCTTTGGAGTGAGCTATTGCTGTCTTTAGGGAAATGGCATTGGAAACCTGTTATATTTTCAGCATTTTATGCAAACACGTTGTCTTGCGCAGAATAGTACGCCCTAGAGCATAAATAGTACGTCCTAGAGCTGGGAAGCCAGCGCGTTTGTGGCTTCTTACTTCTAATGCATCCTGATGCCAGGCAATTACTCTGGGCCATTTGCATCTCTGAAAGCTTTCTCTGGGAGGACACTGGTGTTCAGCTGGTGATGGTGGTTTTTTAGCTGCTCAGAGCTTGTGAATATACTCAAAGGGAACACAGGGATGCGAGATTGGACTGGATTTGAAGGCTGTAGTCTTTGTATTTGCCTGACAGTGCTCTGCGAGCAGATCAGGTGGGTCCCACATAAGCATCCTTAGGTCTTTAGGAGGCAGGTAGATATTGGACCAGATCTTTGGTAAGTGTGGAGCACAAGCCTGTGCTGGTTGGCCCCACTTGGTCCATTATCTCTGTTTTTTTGATAGCTGAAATGAAGCAGAAAGACATTATTTGCTCCTGGAAATGTGCTGCCGAGTCCCGATTCTTCCTTCTTTCCTTTAATTGTGTCCTTCGAAAGCAGAGTCCTCTAGCGCTAAAAGAAGATGATGGCAAACTGCCTTGTTAACCTATTTTAAGTAAATCTGTATTGAGTTTCCTGCTGTGCCTAAGAGCTGGAAGTCCCAGTAGAGTTTTATATTTTATCCCTGCACCAGCTTTCTCTGGACTTTAATTCCCTACTTCCTTTCTCTCCTACCCCAAAAGAAATGCAAATTTAATTTCACAGGAAATAAGGATATACTTGAATAAGATGAATTTTTTTTTGCCAATATCTGTGTCTCCCACTGGTTAGTAACTAATTTTAAGGGATCTAACATTTTGCCTTTCTTAAAACAAATTCTTTGCATACAGCAGCCTCCCACAGGCTCCTTTAGCACAGACAGGCAAAGCATTTTAGCAGGAAAAAGAATTTTGTATAAAGGAAAAGAGCAGCGCAGGCCACCTGTATGGTGTTAGCAGGAGATGAGGGAAAAGATATTGCTGATTTTTATTAATAATTAATTTAATTTTCTATAGCCCTCTTATAAAAGTTCCTCAACAAATTTGCAGAGTGTATAATATATGTATCACTGAATTGTAGCTATTTCTGGAGTACTTCATCTGTTCCACTGTAGACACAGTGATGGTGTTTAATAGTTTAGGTCAGTAAGTCATTATGAAAGCCTCCAGTGAAATAATACTCTTGAAATAATAATATTGGGTATGGACTGTATTGTTAAAGGTTGGGGTTTTTTCACTTTTCTTCTTCATTATGATTTCCTACTTTCTTTCTGTTGTGATATGACATATGCATTGCAGCAACAGCCATTGGACCTACAGGGAAAATCAAGTGCATATCTAACTTTCTCTAGAGGAGATTTAGCATGAGAAAATAATAAATGAGATATTGCAATGGCCCTTTAAAAAGTGCTCCAGTCCAAATAAAACTAACTGGTTACATCATTACAAGGGATTTTTATTTCTCATCACAGAATTTGGCCTAAACATGTGAGCGTTGGCAATGTTCTTCAAATAAATGTCAGGAAAATTGTAGTTATTTGTGTGCTGTTCATTGACCTCGGTTGTATGATTTATCTGAAATATCCAACTTGGAGGAAGACAAGCCCTACCCCCAGCCCGGCTCACGTTTGAACTTGCTGAAGCCCAGCTTGGGAAGCTGGTGCCTGAACTTGGCTGTTGATCGTGGCTTAGCCTGGCCCTGCTCAGCCAAGCCCCATCCTGCCACTCAGGCCCATCCTTACCCTTAAGCTTGCGTTTAATCGCTTTGCTAACTCAGGATAATTTGAATTATCGCCACGTCCTGTAGCGATGCTTGTTTTTATTTTAATTTTTTTTAGCTTTTACTCACTAAACCTTCAGCCCGGCTGATCCCAGGGGCTCTGGCAAAGCTCTCCGCCGGTGGTGTGGCTGGTAGAAAGGTGCGGGCAGCAGGGCAGGGTTGGAAAATAGAATCTGGTCGGCGAGAGCAGCAGCCCAGGGTGCTGGGAGTGTGGCTAGGCAACAGCATGGGGAGCGGAGGAATGATCTCTCTTTGTCAGACAGCCGAGCTGTTAGAGGTTATGAGATTCTTTTATTGCACTAATTTGCAGTGCGATGTGCTGACATTCTCTCCCTGTTGCACAGAGAATATATAAATTATGCCTGCAGGACGATTAACTGTTTGTCCAGGCTAATTGTCAGTATTAAATCTTGCTCAGTCACAGTTTTAAAGCTTAATTTAAACTCTCTATCTTTAAGGAATCTGCACTCCCACTCCTGCTCCCACCACGGGGAAAAAAATAATAAAGATTTAATGGTTTAAGTCAGTTCCCTTTGTAAGAGCTAAAGTTATAATTGGGTGTGTGGATAGTGGAAGCATCTGCACATGATGAGCCTGTGGAGTTTTCCTTTTGCTTTGGCCGATAATGTTCATTTCAAATCCCATTGTCTTTGCTACCCTGTATTAATTTCTGAATTATGTATTATTGTTCTGAGACCCCGGAGCCACAGCTATTCCCCACATCTATTACTGCATAAATCTTTGCTGTGTGCTTAAAACAGCAATGATTCATCCTGAAAGACGGAGAGGAACACAAACGCTAATGAAAAATCCCCCCCTCCCCGTGACACGGGCAAAAAATCAGAGGCGCAGACCTTGTAGGGCGGCTGGGGAGCGGAGGGCAGGTGGACCCGGCTGCAGCAACAGGCAGAAGAGGGATGGAGCCCACCACGGGTTGGCACGCTGTGTCTTTGCACACTGTTGATCCTGAGGTGCTGCGGCAGCGGAGACGATCCTGGCTGTGCGGCTGCTGCTCTGGGCAGGCGAAACTTGCGGCCAAGCCTGTGCCGAGGGACAGCCCTCTGCGTGGACACCATCCTCGTGGTGTCACAGGAGATGAAGATCACTGGTCACGCTGCCATAGACTTTCCATTTTCAATTACTTGTGTTTCCTTCTATTATCATTGTTAATTTATTCTCCTGTAAAGAGAGACAGATGTATGCAGTTGGCCCATCTCCTCCTAAAATCTGTAGGAGCAGCGCTGTGAAATGCCTGCTTCTCATCTCTGCTTGTCCCTAGACTCGGTTTTCTGAAGCTCTTTGCCAGCATCAGGGGTTTATTAGATGGTTGCCCTGTCCTTGTTGGCCAAAAGTTAGCTGTCAGTATGCTGTCGCTGCACTCAAACACATCTCAGTACCCTAATTAGCCACTTGTGATGCAGTTCCAGCAAACAAAAGGGTGGCATCACACCTTGGCTTTAAAGTGTACCTAATTGCATTTTTCCTTGCCTTTGGCTCAGCTTGCTGTCACCATCATCTGCCAAGAGCGTGGTAGTGACCCCACAGCTTGGGGACACCATCTCCCACTGGGGAGAGGTGGCTCAGAGTGACCCATCGGGACACATGTCACCTTGGTACTGTGGTTCCGTGGCCGTCACTCTGACTTGGTGACCAGCCCTGAGAATGTGCTCCCTGCCCTGGCTTGTGCCAGCGCTGAAGAACAACACACCAGGAGGGATGATGGAGAGATTTTCTTTCTTACTGTGGTTGTAAGTCACACGGTGCCGTTGGAGAACTGGGGGGCTTACGGCCTGAGCCCTTCAGGGCTTTACTTGACCTCTTGCAAGATTTTAACAGGACTTTGCTTTCTAGAGGAGTACAGGAGTGAAAGCACTCCCCGTGCTGTTAATCTCTGCTGAAGGATTTGTTAATCAACCACAGGCTAAAGCCGAGCATGTTCTCGCCGGGTGAAAGGGGTCGAGTTTTTTTGACCTGGGGCAGGCGGTAATTGAAAAGAAGGTGGCTGTGGGTGGAAAAGAGCCCAGTGATGTAACCAGCCTGGTCTCGCTGTTCCCGGAAAATTACAGCGATGGTAGCCAGGAGGGAGAGGCTCTTGCACCAAACAGCCCATATATCACAGCCTGCTTTTAATTTAGGGAGGATATTAGTAGCAGAGGATGAAGGTTGATGCAGCAGCTGGTCTGGAGGCTGATGCCTTGCACAGCTCATCACCACGGTGTTGCGCTGCGTGATGGGGATGAGAGAGGAGCACCGAGCAGGACAACTCCAAAGCTCTCTGCTCCTTCCAGTGCTGGGGTGGTGGAGCAGGTTTGGGACATCCCTGCAGGTGTGGTCCAGGGGTCCCTGGGGACTTCGGCTGGAGAGCAGGGAAAGGTGAGTGGGTCAATACGTGTGGCCACCCGGGAGCCGAGGAGAAAATGCTGCTCGCTACTCCCACTCCTTTTGACATCTCGTGGAGAAACAAAAGGGCTCGTGCTGTTCTCTTGCTCTATTAGAGCTCCCTTTAATAGTGACAGCTTTTCTCACTTCTTTTCTGAAATCTGCAAAATTAGGGTGAGCGAAAGGTGGAGGGAGGAGGGGGGGGAACAAGTTAGTCTGGGGGAGAAATGCCTGAGAAACGCAGAAGCCTTACAGGTAGGAGAGGAGAAATAGCAGATCAGAAAGCACGAGGGATGATAATTAGCCAGCTCGGCTGCGTGATGGCAAAGCATTGCCGATGTGACAATCTCTTGTCACGTGAAACCTTGGCCTGGTTTGCTGAGAGAGGGAAGCGAAGGAGGCTTTGGAGAGGTGCGTGCGGGGCGATGCAGCCGGCGTCTCCTCTCTGCCCCTGCCCCGCGGCCCAGGAGAGCTCTGGTGTGAACAGAGGCACAAGGGCTTGCTGTGTGTCCCCAGGGATGGGCAGGACATGAATTGGAGGATTTGGAGGTTGGGATGATATTATTATTAATAATATTATTAACTTATTATATATAATGTGCTATTAATAATAATGATAAAAATAGTAATAATTTACTTTACCACATCTGTAGCATTAGAGCAGCCACCTCAGGCCCCATTTGCCTCCATGGTGTGTGCCCAACTCCTGACACCCCTGTGTACAAGTATTTAGATGCCCAAGGGTTTATTTTGGCCAAACCATCTCTGTTACTCCAAAGGGGAGATGGGCACATGTTTTGCATGTGTATTTGAGTAAATTGTAAATTTTAGCATTAGGCCCCCCATGGGAAAAGCTCTGGGGTCTCTGTAGCACAAACCCATGGCTGCCAAGCGCAGGATCAAGGCTCCTTGTGAGGAGCAGACCTTGACAATAAGAGGTTTCTGCCTAATCCCAGGACCTGGTAGTTGCCTTATACCCTAAAAAACTTTATTCTTATTTCTGGCTTTTATTCCAGTGATCATCAAACAAACATTCCCACTCTTCATCGAAAGTATCTCATTCCCTTTTTTGTGACTCCCGTCTTGTGTCAGCCAGGTTGGACTGTTCAGGGCTGAAAATACGAGATGGGGCAGCAATAACAGCAGGGCTTCAAGTCTGTCTGAAATCCCCGATTGCCTCCACAGGTTTGTGTAAAGAGAGAGGGTAAACACAGGGACGGCAATCCCACGCTCCTGCCAGCTCGTTATTTTGGGTACCGTTCCCATAATCTCTCTTATTTTTCTCCCCTCTGATCGGGGAGAGGAGAAGTTGGGGCACAGCTCTAGCTCTAATAGATTTGTAAGCAGGCAGGAACATGAAGTCCTTAAAACCATGAAAGCAACATGGGGGGAGGGAAAAAAAATAATATAAATACCTCTCCTAGGTGAAGAACAAAGGACAGGGGCTGAAATACCTGGGATCGGCAGCCCATGCTGGGGGAGAGCGCGCAGGGGGAGGGCTGCTCCGGTTAGGCAGGGAAGATGCTGTCTTTAGCATATGCTCTGCATATTTTACTGCCAGAGAAGATGTGGCGATGATTTAATATGCAAAGGTAGATATGGCATTGATATGCATCCACGCTGCATAACATGTGCATACATATTTCAAAGGTGGTACAAGAAAGTGCATCGCTGAAGGCAAGCATTTATCAGGCTTGCGGTCAGACGTTTGAGACCTTCACAGCCTTAGGAGATCCTGCAGGAGGAGAAACAATAACACATCTTGATTATTAGTAGTAGTGTTTTAAATACAAAATTGTCGAGGTGCTGGGGAGCAGGGAGAGCAGCGAGGGCTTAAGACACGTTGAGTGATGTGATGGAGGAGCAGCCGCGCGGGTAAACAAAGGCTGCAGAAAGGCGAGATGGAGCGAGGAACCCGAAGGAGGAAATTATTCACCTGCGGCCCGTGCTTTCCTCTCCTTAGCGAGTTTGCGCCCAAGCCGCAGTAAATGAGACGAGTCTGTCTGACAGCTCTGCTGCCGCGGTGGGTTTGTGTTTTGTTTCATTCTGGGAGCGGAGCTCAGCTGCACAGGAAGAGAGAGGTTTGACACACACAAGTGAAAGGGGACACTGCGCTGCCACCCACATTGCTCATCTGGGGCCACCCACCTGCCTCCCTCAGTTATATATATATATTTTAATATATATATATAGATATTTGCTTATATTTCTCTCCTCTTTGGGGACAAGCAGGCAATGGGGACTGTGCCCGCCCAGGGCAGAGACCCATGAGATGCTGCACCAAGCTAAAACCAGGCCAAGCGCCTTCCGGCTAGAAGATCAAACCCAGCAAACACCTGCTGGTTAGGAGTGCGTCCAATGTCACCCTGCGGTGTGACTTGGGTGCTGCTGTTGTCCCCGTTGTGTCCTGTGTGTGTCTCCCCCCCGCCCCCAGCCTGGCACCGGTCCCGGGGCGGCGGGCGCAGGCGGGGAGCCCGTCGGCAGGGCAGGTTGCAGGATGCTGTGCAGATGAAAGCGCAGACAGTTTGTGTTTGTTTTGCTCAGTGACAGCTCTAGATTTTAATGTTTGATCACAGCAGGCAGGGAGGTCCTGCAGGGATTTCAAAAGACACTCCGTGCCCATGCACCGACATGCGTTTTCTTTACATTCAGCCAGCGCAGCTCGCCTGCCTCGCTGGAAAAAACGAGTTTGGGCTTCATGCAAATCTGGCTCGGTGCAAGCACGAGGCACATCTCGCTGCTGATAGGGATCTGTCTTGTTCTGCTGCATCTCTAATGCCTACAGACACATTTGTGCTCCTCTTCTGTGCCAGTGCGGGTGTGACGGGCCCTGCGGTCCCCTCCCTGGGATGCAGGTGACACCCACCCTCTGCCAGGGCAACGAGGTCCTGCCTGCTTGTCCCTTTTTGGGACCTCACGCTGTTTTACCTTGATGCCACTCCTTCCATCTCTGCCCTCCTCGCGTTGCCAGCGCAGGTCTGCACTTGTCGTTCCTGATGCCCTGAGGTCCTTCTGGAGTAAGAAGTGGTTCGAGGTGGAGCCGTGGAGCTTTTTGCCGGGCACATCTGAGGTTTTCAGGCAATGTCGAGGTGGCTCGGTGTGTCTGTCACAGCTGGCTGCCCTCGCTCCCAGCCCGGCCGTGTGGAGCAGCCCAGACCCCACGGGGATGGGCTCATCTGCTGAAGCAAAGCCAGCTCAGTTGTTTCTTGGAGCGCGTTTGGCAGTTTGGCTCTTTGTGAGTTCAGGGTCCTGCCTCCTCTCAGCATCTTCAAACTGCAGGAGGGGGCTGGGGCAGGATTTGGTGCCCTGGGACAGCGGGTGCCGTGGCCACGAGGCTGGGTGGCCCCTGGGGAGGAGAGCGCGGCCAGCAGCGAGGTGTGAAGAATAGAGAGGGCTTCTCCAGCGCTAATGACAACGGGCAGCACTCCCACCGCCGTGGAAGCTACTGTAACTCCATCGCTCTTTAATTATCTGGAATTATAGCGCTGCTCTCACCCTTTTTATGTTACGGTGGAAGAAATCAGGACATACATTAATTATCTAATCCGTATGTAAAGTGTCACATATAATTTTCCCAGAGCAAAAGGTTCTAGCTTTAAGACCTGCATCGTCTCTTAATAACCATGTGCGAGGGAAGAAAATAATATCCAGATATATGATTATTGCAGTGGTCGTTGGTCAGTGTTACTCCTTTCACTTCTTTTGGGGCGGCATCTGTGTCAGAGAGCCTTACACGGAGACGCTTGCAGGGTGACTTTTACATATCCCCAGACCACAGCCTGTGATCCGGTCAGGGTTGCAGGGGTGCAAAGCCTGTGCTGCTTCTGGTTGCTGCAGAAGTACAGTCTGAATCAGAAATACCTTTGGGTGTCTTAGGTGGTCTTTTGGGTTGTTTTGTGGTGTTTTTTTCTTGGCTGCCTTTGGAAAAGAGGGGAAGACCCCACAGCTTCCCTTTGACTAAGACACATGGCAGCTGAAGAAGTCGATTAAGAAAATCAGTATTGCATTTATTAGCCTCCATCTATGATGCATAGTGTTATGCTAATATGCATGAATTAATTACTGTTATTAATTCAATTGAATTAACTTGATATTACTGATGTGTGCGGTGAAGATTTGTTGCGAGTGAGCGAGAGCAGCTTTTAAAAGGTGGCTCAGACGGGGGCTGCCGGGGTGGGAGCGGGAAGGGGGAGGCCGGGCTCGGCAGCAGCCCCCGGCACATCTGTCTGCACCACCTGATGCAGCGCCTGAGCTCCCAGACCTGTTTGTCTCCCATCTCCTGCCCCTCCCTCTGTGGTCTGATCATGACTTCATCCCGTTCCACAATTAGCGGTTCAAAACAGGAAACAATTCCCTTCGCCAGCCTTTGGGCCCCTTCGGGGTTTCGCCGCCGATTCTCCCCGCCGACTCGGTGCAGGGAAGGCAGCAAATGTCCTCGGCTCCTCCGGAAGGTCCGAGGGGAGCGAGGGATAAAGTCTGATGGCAAATATCGGCACAAGAAACCGGCAGGGAAACATCGCGGGGCCCCTGCGTGCACCCGGAGCGGTGCAACAAACAGTTTGTAACCCAGCGCCAGGCTGTGCAGTATTTGCATAAATCGTTAGGGGGGAAAATTTGGCTCAGCTTGAGAAAGCTGCAGCTTTGCAGAAGTGAAACTCGTTGTGTGAATTATTTGTTAGCGATTTGCTCTCGGATTGTGGCCCAGAAGCTGCCTGCGTTGTTGAAGAGAAGGGCCCCGAACATATGATAAGAAAATAAACCCCCAGACGCAGTTTGGGCTGCGGAGCCCAGATGGTGCCGGCAGCGATGGGACCTGGAGTGATGGGGGATGTCCCCAGAGACCAGGGACGTGCTGGAGGCAGGGGGACCTATGGCCACCACAGGTGATGGGTTAGAGCAGTGCAAAGAGCCTCCCGCAATGCCTGCTCTCTAAAGTGACGCTGTAAGCCGTAGGACTAATTAAAGAAAGGTAATTTAAAAAAGCTAGCGCCAGTCCCGTGCACAGCCCAGCGCCCAGCGCAGACCCCTCGGGGAGGGAGCAGGGACTGTGCATCCTTGAGCTGGTGGGGCTGTGGCATGTTTCTAAAATGACTGTAATTGGTATGCCACAAGACAAACTGCAGGACCCACAAAGGCCATCACTCCCCCCGATCATTCAATCATGTTGAAGACCAAACTTGCAATTGCTCTTAATGGAAACGCAGAGCCCAGGAGTTTTTCCGTGAGGAAGGGAGAACTTGTAGTTTTCGGTGACCTCTTTTGGGTAGCGGAGTAGCAGCTAATTGCAGCTCATAGAGTTGACAGATGTCCCTGCTACATGCAGCAAATCGGTCACATCTCTTGATAAATATGAGACCTTCTGCTGTTATATATGAGTCCCATGCTTTAACCATGCTCCTAATTCATTTCGTTTCGGTTTTTCAATAGGTTGGTGATATTTTACTGAAATCCCCCCTCACCTCCCCCGTGTGGAAGTGTTTTGCCTCCATTATTTACTGTATCTTGTTCCCTATTTTAGTCACCCATCAGCCACTGACAGTCTTCATTAGCTCCTTTGCGTGTGGCTCAGGAAGGAGAGCAGACCAGTTGCATCTTGAGGGTGACTCCCTAAAGGAGAGAGCTGCTGCTTCTTGCTTCTCTCTGCCCTTCCTGGCGCTGCAGGGTCACCTTGGACTGGCACAACCTTGTCCTCCACTCCCAGCCCATGCCTAGTCCTGCTGCTACCCGTGAAGCATCCTTCACGTGGCATTCAGTGGCTGCTGGTGACCCCTTCCCCATTCCTGCATCCATCACCAGGCTCCTTCCCCTGCCCTGTGGCCGAGTTTGGTCCAGTCTTGGCAGGATGAAGGGATGAATCTCTCCAGCATGGCTTATTTTCCTCCTCCTCACCCTGCAGAGAAGCCTAGGGCCAACCTAGGGAAGGGAATATCTCCAGTGTTGCTCCATGACAGTAGATGGAAAACTTTATGTCAGTGCTGTGATCTCTGATTTATCATAATCTGCTTGAGCTCACCCTTGGATGCTGTTTCTTTACCCCTGTCCACCATACGTGGCTTTTCCCTGCCCAGTAACTCTACAGCCTGGCAGAGGGGCAAAACTGTCTTGCAGTTGGCACTTGTCCCTGCTACCCTTTTGCCAAGTGCTTTTTATTTTCTCTTTTTTTTTTTTTAAATTAAAAAAAAAAAAAGCTGAGATAAATAGTAGGCAGGAGCAGGGCCACAGGCTGGGATGGGGCAGAGCTCTGCAGTTTGCACAAGCAGAAACCTTGTCCTCCAGAGATGCTCCTCAGCCCTCAGGAGGGGCACTGCCGAGATGCTTTTAAAGACCTTCAAAACAGCGAGTCCCACAGCCCCCCCACACAGCTGGGACTTAACCGGAGCCACCAGACAGAAAGGGGTTTTCTTTATATGTACGTGTATGCACGTGAAGGTGCATTAATTATACATTTATTAAATGTATTTATTATTCATACAGAGATATTAAAGTATTTTATGTTTATTAATTATACAGTTAATATATACCGGTGAAATGACACTAAGCATATATATATATTTAATATATAGCTGAAAATTTGTACTGTATATATATTTTTATTCCTTTAAGTCCTTTCTGCAAATTGAGCTGATGGCTTTGTGATGCCCCTAAGGACACGGGAAACAACTACCTGCTAGCTTCATTATAGCAACCAGGATTATCCCATCCCCTCTCAGCCTTTTGCAGACCAAACCCCAGCTCCTTCAGCCTTTCTTTGCAGGTGGGTCATGTTTGCTACAGCTCTTGCTTGTCCACCCCAGGGAGGCCCCTGTCCCTGTGGGGCACTGGTGACGCCGGTGCCCCAGGCAGCCGCTCTCTATTGGTGGCTTCTTACCAAGCAGCTCCAGGTCGATGCTGCCCCCTTTGCTGGGGGACAGCAGGGACATCACCGCCCTGTGCCAAAACTAGCTGTGATGAGACCCCGAGCCAGGTCCACCCCTGCCCTGTGCACTGAGGATGCTCGTGAGCAGCAAGTGGCTCCTGGACTTGCTTTGGTGGTTTCTGCTCGGGTTGGGAGCTCTGACCTAAACCCAACACAGCCTGTAGCAGAGACAGGGTGCATAAGAACAACAAACATATTTTTTGTTTGGTTGGTTTTGGGGGTTTTTTGGGGGGAGGGTGTTTTTGGTTTTGTTTTGTTGGTTTTGCGGATTTTTTTAGACTAACCAACGTAGATAGAAAAAGCAAAGGGTTGAGGCACGTTAGCTGCTCCTCCAGCCTGAAGTATTTTACTCTAGGGGGCAAGTTTCTCTCTAATAAGTCCCTTCTGGGGGGTTTCAGGCTGACTTCATATCCGCAGTCCCCCACAGCTACCACAACACCTGAGCTGGGGAGCTCAGCTCCATGTACGCCGAGTCCCTCAGCAGGTCCAAGAAGGTCCAATTGCAGCTGTGCCTTGTCCAAAATAATTACAGAGCAGCTCAGCTCCCAAAAGCATGCACCCACTCCTGGACATATTCCTGCCCCTGCCCTCCTCGCAGAGCTGCAGGCCAGGGTATAAATGGGGCCCCCGATATCTCAAGGTAATTAATAGTGGATTTCACTGGGGTTTTTTCTTCTTTTTTTTTCCCCCTTTGTTCTTCTGCCGTGTGACACATAGGAGACTTGTAAGACTCCGCTCTCTCTCACCTGGATTTGCTCTGCCCTTTCTGGTGGATAGGAGGGATTTGAGTGTATTAACTTAATTGGCAAATGCATTGTTCAGACAGCTGTGACGGAGATGGCTGCCTGCAATAGCCGTCAGGTTAAGCTGCTCCCAGAAGCTTTTCGGCACCTCCTGTGATGGCTGGGCACCTCCCCACCAGTTCACGATCACCCAGCTTTGAAGCGGTCTTGAGAGATACCGTACGGTGGGCTTGAAGAAAAGGTGCTTAGGGAAAAATGGGAATAAATGGAAAAACAAGGAGTCAAGGGAGCTTCATGTTTGAGATGCGTGGGAAAGCTCCATGTGTAGCACAGGAGATTCGGATGGGGCATTGCAGAGCCAGGCACCGCATTCTATTGGTGTTATCGGCCATCCAAATCCAATAAATAAGTTTTTAAATCTCAGCTTATTGCTATTTTATGCTTAGAAAACCTGAGCTGCAACGGCCTTTTGTAGCCCAGATCCCTTCTGTTCACTTGATGCTCTGTGCACACCGTGCTGAGGTTGGATTACAGGGATGGTTGGTCCCAAAGATGACAACAGAGAGATGAAGAATCCAGCATCTGGGCACGAACCTGGCCAACTTGAGAGGCTGTCCTCGGGTGATTATTTTGATGGCAGTGATCCAGTAAAGTGGTAGTTTTACCTACTGAAGGCTCTTGCCGGAGCCACAGCAGCCCTGGGGTCACTGGGGCTGGGCATGGGAAATGGGATGTTGCAGGAGCCCCCACTGGATGCAGAAGTAGAGGTTGGTGTGAATTTTACAGCTGTGATGGAGGCAGAAATGCCTCTTCTCTGATACTTTGGCTATGCAATAGGCTTGAGCACATGGGGTGGTATTGGTATTTCTTGGTAGGGAAGCGGATTTCCAGCAGACAGGGAGCTATGACAAGAAAAATAGCTAAATCTCTGCGACTGTATTGATGGCCTCCCAGAGAAACACTGTCAATCCAAGAATGAACCGTCCCCTTCAGTCAAACGTGTCTTTAATGAAAAATATATACCCACAGACTTTCTTTCAGCCTGTATTATTAATGTGACCTTTACTCAACTGCTTCCCTCTCCTTTTGATTTCTGTGAATAAACGTAATTAGGAAGGTGTGCGTTTCACACGCTGCTGCGGCGTTTCAGCAAGGGGCTCTGATGCTGAGGAGGCGAAGGAGATGGTTCCCAATTAACTCCTTCAGTAATGCAAAGGCAGAGACAAGTGGAGGCTTAGCCCGGGTTTAAAAATGTCCTTGAGGAGGTGGAAAGGGTCTTGTGATGGGTGGTGCATGGAGACGTACGCTGCTGTACAGGGAGCTGGGATGAGGCCGAGCTTCATGGAGCTGGGATGCTGCGAAGTAGAGGAAAGCATGACTAAGGTTAAAAGCTTTTGCCCAGAAATAGTTTGTTTTCAACACTGTGAAGGGAATTTAGCTGGCTCGGGTAAGGAGGAGGAATGTGATTTTTGCATTAGAAACATGCAGCTCTGAATTGCTCGGTTCAAGTGCTCTCAGCCAAACGTGCTGCTGGAAACAAAACCCTGCCTTGTCTGAAAAGCTTTAGCAGCCTGAAAGTGAATGTCCCAAAATCAGGATGGAGGGAGAGTTTGAAACAGGCTGAGTCTGAATCCTGCTAGTAGCGAGTCTGCTTTGAAATAAAAACAGTATTTAAAAAAAAAAAAACAAACCAAACAAACCAAAACAACAAACCAACCACCCTTCAAGGCTGCATCTTTTCCATGTTTTACTCATCCCAGGACAGTTTCCACAGCCCTAGGGAGTGCATGGGCAGCCAGGGCACAGCTCTCCCTGGCACACGTTGAAAGCTGCTCTTTCCGTGCCCTTAAACCCCTTTTTTGCTACCGCGGTGCCAGGAATACGCATTTCCTTGATGCGCAGAGAAATGCTCGTTTTCTCTTTCTAGCTCTGCTGAAGCCACTTAAAATCTGGTTTTGGAGCCTCTCGTTTACATTCCGTGCTGCACAGTGCTTGGCTCTGGGGTGTCTTTGGTGGCAATAACTCAGTATTTCTCCAGCACTTTCTGTTTGAGGGCCTTGAAATAGGTTGAAAATAAGGACTCGGTGAAGATCCCACCACAGCACAGCTTCAGCACAGCGAACTGCGAGTCCCGGGTGTGCTTATAGCATTGGGCTAAGGGACAGAGAAGTGGTGTGTACTGACAGCATATGGGTTTGATAAAGAGCTTGCTAAAAACAAAGCAGGAATTTAAGGGACTTTGGAAAGTTCAAACATCTCGCAAAAAATGAGTGTTTGTGTGCCCTTTGGACAAGAAGGGTCTGTGGCCGTTTGTAGGAGGAAATTCTCACTTAGATGTGAGTAAATCAATGGGGAGGTTACTCTGAGCTAAGGGCACCTCCTCTCATTTTGGTTTCAGCTTCTGTTCTGGGACTAATTTGTCCATAATCTTTCCCTCTCCTTTGCACCATTTCCTTCCAGAAAAAAGTTTTGCAGCTGAGTAGAAGGAATCAGGCCCTTTGCAAGCTGCTTTGCTGGAGCTGGGGCACATCCAGCAAGTCTCTGGGGCCCTTGTGCATGAACATACCCCAAATATTTTGGAAGAGGTTCCTGGAATTTGGCAGGAGCTGGCTATTGTGGAAGAGCATTGGCTTTTGGTAGTCTAAGTTTGAAGCCTTTGGAAAATCACAATTCACATGACTCGCTTGAAGTCCCTCAGCCAAACTTTTCTCTGATGGACACTCATTATGTGCTGTCTTTTTTTTTGACTGGAGTTGCTGGGCTCTGTTTTGGGGATGAAGCTGGCACATCCCTCGAGCACATGCCCTGTTGTCTGCTGCTACTATATAGCTGGAAAAAACCCAAGCATCCTCATGCCAAATCCCTGATGCTTTTTTCTCTTCTAGGTCTTTGTTTCCTTTCCGTAAGAATAAGGGCTACGGTATTAATACTGCCTGTTGTGGCGTATAATAAATTCATTCATATTTCTGAAGCACTAAGTAGTGTAGTTGTAATGCTGTGGGCAGGCCTGTGAAAAATGAGTAATTCCCTCTTCAAAGCAGGGTTGATTTGTGTGAAGGCCTGAGTTAGCCTGTTAACAATGAGGGGAAAACAAAATGCTGAAGAGCTCCTCATTAAGCGAGGATCCTCCCTCTGCACAGCAGCAGGGCTGGGGTGTCCTGCCTGTCCCCGGAGCAAAACATAACCCGCACCACCAGGCAGCCAGCCCCAGAGTACCCAAAAATCTCATTTCTGAATGCTTGCATTCACACCCCTCTGTTTATCTCATTCCTTGCAAAACCTAAGGGTAAAAATTGCAAATAAAAGAGGTAGTTGGTGGCAGTTTTTTAACGTTTGGGTGCATTTGCTTGGCCTGCATGGGGCTGGTTTCCCGCAGGCTCCCGAACAGTGGGAAATTACTGGAAGAAGTGAATTTTTCAGCCCAGCAGAAGTGGATTTTTCAGCCCAACAGAAGCAAACTCACAGGGTCGGCTCCTGGGAGCAGCGGCAGTGCCTGTGCTCCTGCCCCAGAGCGGCAGCGCTGCTCGGAATGGCAGCGCGTGTCCCTCATCCCCGGGGAGGAGAAGGGGGAAAGGAGGGTTGGGAAGAGATTTGGTTGCGATACGGTGCGAACACGGATTGCTGAGAAACACCGGGAACCTGGCGGCTGCGGGCAGATAGTCTGCAACCAGAAAAAAAGGGGCTTGTGGAGGGAAACCTTTGCATACATTTATCGCTATAAATTATTTGCTCCGCTTTAATATGTGTATGTATGTACGTGGGCATGTGCGTGCATGATGGGGGGGTTACATCGAAACCATCACACAGGCCACAACGGAGTCGTATTTTCAAGTCCTTTGGTGTAACTCATTAGGGTATTTTTCTTGCCTTCTAGATCTAATCACAGCCAGCAATGCAGGTTGAAGCATTTCAAGTGGGTTTTTTTTTTGGTTTTTTTTTTTTTTCTTGTCGTCTTATCCGGCTGCCCTTTTACCGTTGTTATTGAACGCCGGGGCTCGTGTTGATTTGCATGCCATTTTGCTTTTGATCTCCATGGCAACCGCTACCAAATGGCCTGAGAATAATAGAGGTGCTTTTTGGAGCTGTAAGCAGGCTCTGTGCAGAGCGCTGACGCCGGAGGTTTGCACCAAAATAAATAAATAAATAACATGAAAATGAAGACGGCTATTGTGGCAAGGAGCCTCGCGAGCGGGGCAGCGCGGTCCCCTCTCCCTGTCCCTCTCTAGTCGTTCCATATGACAGATGGTTTTGACAGCCACTTAAAAGGAATAAATACCCGGGGTGAGGGGCGTAGGGAGGGATGGAGCTGCTCGGCAGCAGCTCCTGGCACCGGGCCGGCAGATGAGGCTGTTGTTTGGGATGGAATCAGTGTACGTATTGTAGGCAAGAGGGACATTGGAAAAAAAGATTGTCCACGCCTTTTGACTAGTTTATGGCAGTGCCGTGCAGCCCCCGAGCCCACCGGTCCCTCTGGGGATGCTCACTCCTCGCCTAGCTCCGTCCTGGTGGCAGCAGGAGAAGTTTGGGATTGCTTTAGCGCTCTTCTATTCTCAAATATTTTCTCCTCCTTTAACTCATTTTAGGAAGTCACGGAGTTTGTCGGCAAGATCGGGATCTCGCTGGGCTGGGAAATGGGGCACTGAGCTGTGCAGCCCTGAGCAAACCCTTTATTTTCTCTCCTCTGCTAAAGCCTGAGCTCGCCGTGCGGGTGGACAGGTTGGGGACGGCCCGTGGGAGAGAGCAGCCTCTGGCCCTGCCACCACGCTCACCCAGCACCACAGCACCCTGGTCCCTGCTCTCTCCAGACCCTGGAATGTCAGCAATGATAAAATCCTCCTCCTCGTAGACCTGACCGAGCACTCGGCAGCAAAGCACAACTGCTGGCTGTTGGTATGTGAGGTCCTTTCTTGGTTTCACCCACGTTTTGGGGATGCTAATCAGAATGCTCTCCCCTCTCATGCCTCCTTTCCAGCCCTATTAGTGCCCAGAGGTCGCGTTGCATCGTGGCACGGGAGGATTTGTACCGATTTCTTCAGCTACTTGGACAGGAGCCAGCATCAACAAACCTCAGGGCAGAAACTCGGCGAGGAGCAGGAAATGAGGGAGCTGTCGGGCTTAGGGGCTGCTTTAGATCACTCCAAAGCGTGGCTTAAATTCAGGTTTGCAATTTCCTCCCTTCCACCTCCTTTGCCATAAGCCCCGTTGCCTGTCACAGCTTCTTCATCAAAACCAGAGCTGGGTCCGTTTTCCAAGCGCTAAACTGGCCACAGGGTCCAGGGCGTTAGAGGAAAGAGCGAGGGGCGAGCGGATGGATGCTGGGGGGGGTAAGCACGGCTGCAAGGATTGACATGACAGAAGTTGGAGGTTGTTTTGCTCAAAACCTGCTCCAACCTCCCTTTCTTGCTGCTGTCAAACAGCTTGCGTGAACAGCAGAGCACTGGCTGCCGCTGACAGAGGAGCTCTGGTAAGCCTGGCTGGAGGATGCTGGAGGAGAAACAGCCCCTGGAGCAGCTTCCAGCTCCTGCAAGGTGACTTCCAGCCTCTCCCGTGTCCTGCTGGGATTCAGCATGGCTGAAGGTGGCCAAGGTCCCTTTCCATCAAAGGCAACGAAGCACACGGCTTGGTGCCAGCCAAGGTGGCACGTCCCCGCAGCAGGAGCGTGGGAGCTGCAGGGTGGCCCGGGAGCTGCTGTGCCAGCAAGTCCCCCCTGCTCCTCCCTCTTCAATTAACACAGCAACCATAACTTTGTTATCCTGGGCATGAAATAAGTCTAATGAATCATGTCGCACTTTGAAGCCACGTTAGATCTGGAATCTGACACAAGCCTTTACATCTCTGTCACTCCGCCCCCTCCGCTCCCCCCAAACCCAGGCAGGCCATCTCACTGTTTACCTGTCAGTCAGCAGAGGAATTTGCATGTTAGTTAAGCTGTTAGCATGAGTAATTACTGAGTGGGTCAGTGACTCCTCCCAGCAAGCCGGTCTGAAATGCTTTGCCTAGCGAGCGACGTCTCTATCGCTGGAGGACTGGCAGCCTGCAGTTGGGGAAATGAATGCAAAAGATGACTCAGGGCTAATTGCACGCTTTCACTATCGCTCGGGTGTACGCTGCGGGCTTAATTAGAAAACAGATTGGTCCCTCAAAGCGTGAATGAAAAGCTGGGAGATCAGTGTGTTTGGGACAGGGGTGGAGGGAGCAGGCGAAGGGGAGCCTTCCCCCTTGGCCGCTGGGTGACCCGCAGCGGTGAGCTGCAGAGCGTGAGGCGGGAGATCTGGGAAGAGAGGCAACAGTCTGCCTCCAAGACTTCGTTTTCCACCAGCAACGAGCAGGAGAAAGTGGCTCTTTGTCTTCCTTCTCTGTTAGGAAGGGCCATCCCTGCCTGAGCAGGGACCTGCAGATATCATGGTGTCTGTAGCGCTCACCTGCAGTGGCTCATTTCCTGAGTCTTTCTTAGGATTTACCGTCCCACAAACTATCTTGCTACCTTTAGTGTATTCCTTGGATGCATATTTCTGTGAGAAAGGGGGTGCTCTTTGCAGAGAGAGCGGGTGACTCTCAACATCACAGGAGTGGTGGACATTACAGCATCTCAGGAGAGGAGTGGGTGGGTGACCCTGTCTCAGCCATGATGTAACTGCTGGAAGACTTTTTTTTTTTTCCAGACACTCATGTGTCATTGCACTGGTGAAAGCCCAGAAGAGTCTGTGACGTCTTCCCGAGCATCTCGGTCCGTGCCAAGGTGCATCTGATTGTCAACTGTTTGAAATGGCAGGTTTGCCAGGACCACTCCTGGAGCACAGCAACCCCATCTCCCCGGGGTTCATATTAGCAGAACGGGCAGGGAAACTTTGGTTCTCGACCCGGTCTCCTGCTGCCGATGTGCAGAGGGGGCATCTCAGCAGCAGAATAAATTCTCAGGTCATCCTGGGATCAAAAGGAATGATAAAAACTAATTGGGGAAGAAACTGCCCCGGGGACCGGCAGTGGGAGAACAGCAGGTGGGACTCCAGAAGTGAAATCTTGTGTGGAAGCTTCTCATTGCGGGATAATTTTGTCTGAGTTTTGTGTAAGTTCGTGCTGGGGCTGGGCTGGAGCCGGAGCGTGGGTAACACAGCTGTAAGCGCTGCGTCCCGCAGCTGGGCACGGGGTCTGGCACAGGCTGGAGGAGCTTTGCACAAACACCAGGAACAAGTAACGGGGAAATTTTTATTTCCTTTATTTTTGAGTTTGTGTTGTTTTGGCGTAGTCAAAAAAATCTTGGTTTTTTTCCAGAAACATCACTTTGAATTTTCAGTGAAAATAGTGTGCAAAAATACTGTGAAATGGAACATTATTATAGAAACCTGTGCCTTTTTGTGATTGTTAACTTCACACAGAGTATTTTTAAGTAAATATATTTCTATCAGGACAGTGCACTGGACAACCCCTGAGTTATCACAATATGGCCTGAAACTAGGTATTTTATTAATGTTATTGTTTAGTCATACTGGTATTTAGTACTACTAGAAATATCTGCGTCTCTAGGTCAGGTTTTCTCAGCTGCGTTAGATTGAGGTTGGTGTGTTCTTTCATTCCACTGAATTTTCATGTTTTTCTTTCACTTACAAGTTTTCATTACATCATTAATGGGAATTGCTCTGAATTAGATAATGTTCCAATCAGGGCTGAGTAACAGATGATCTGGCCGATTTAAAAATAAAAATTCTACAGGGTTTCAAGTCTTACACTGTAATATGTCACTAAAACGTACCACTTGCTGCCATTACCTAAATGCTATACAGTAATGTAAAATGATAATAGAAGAATGGTAAGATATATTTTTTTTAAAAATCTCACCTCAAAATTTGAACACGTTGAAATTTTTGTTAAAATAAGGTTTTTTTCAGAGGGAAGGTTTTGTAGGATTTTTGCTAATACTGAATGGGTTCAGATGCCAGTTCTTTTCCAAACATCAGCACTCGGTGTAAACCACAAATCCTCTGTTTTGACCGGCTTTGGTGCTGACTGTACTTACCACAAACCCATGCAGCAAAGTCCATTCCTTTTACAATTCACGAAGGCTACAGAATAAATCTTTTTAAGGTAATGTTTGTTCTGAGCATAAATCGCAGTTGTTTGGAATGCTTAAACTTTCAAAAGGACCTGCTCTAAAAGCCCAATTTTTAAACAATTGGCTCGTGAGTGTAATATGAATGTAGTTAAGATGATAAATGCAGCTAATTTTCTCCCTCTATTAGCCCCTTTCACATGCTACTTACAAATGCCAGTCAAACTCGGCAATCCTTTCATTTTATTATGCGGTGACGAGGCGGTTGGATTAAAAATACATGATGGCATTTTCTAACTTGGATTTATAAGTACCACTACCGTATCTAATTTTGGGCTGACATTTGCTTGGCGCAGGGGGAAGCGTGGTTTGTTGGTGCGCGCCGGGGGAGAGCTGCCTTCTCCTCCCGGGGCCGCCGCAGAGTCTCCCTGCGGGACCCCGGCTGAGTGGCTTCATCTCCCCAGTCCCCAGTGCGGCAGCAGGGATGGGACGAGGCCTCTCTAATCGCTGCCCACGGAGCAATTAAAGCAGCTTCTGCAGGAGGTGCAGCATGTTGTTGTTGTTGTGGGGCTCGTGCTGCAATTCCCTGGTCAGATGTTTGCGGTGAATCCTGCTCAGTTATTATCCTGGTATTCTTGATTTCTTGGGCTTCCTCTCCAAAATGTTTTCTCAACCTTATCTTAGGACGGTGGTTCTCATCTGCTCCTCTAACCTCTAAGGACATCTCTCTTGGTCAATCCTTCTGGCTGGAGTTGTTTCCCATTTTGATCTGAAGTGGTACAGAGGTGTTGCATGGGTTGTATGTATGGGGCTGTATCCAGCCCTGCTGGTGGCCACAGCAGCTCTTGCCCTACCCAAAAGCTCCATCCTTCACCCATCTCTTCTTTGTCAACCCGAAGCTGTGTTTCTTCAAGATCTGTCTTGGTGTAGCATCATCCAGATGCTGAATACTAACAACAGCCCAACTGTGTGGGGATCTCTGGTGTTAGTCTTCTTTTTCATATTCCTCTTCGTCCTGCCTTCCTCTTATTATCATTATTATTTATTATTATTATTGTTGTTGTTAGTAGTAGTATTTATTAGTAGTAGTAGTGTTTATTATTATTTCCATGCTAGTGAGGCACTTGCTGTTCTGGGTTCATCCAATTATAGTTAGGTCTGTGACTCAGGTCCCAGAGGTGAAATGCCCTGTGTCCAAGTCATCAGCTCTCCAGATCAGCTATTGTTTCTTTAAACGAAAGGGACACTAAAGTCCAATTATTGCAATAGAATGGGCTGCTTCTTTAAACTGAAGAATTTGACTCAGCTCAAGGGATATTTGTGATTGCCTCTGGCTTCCCTGGAGCTAAAAAATTATATGCTTTCCCTCTTCACTAAATTAAAACATAGTTGGATTGGTAGTGGGACTGAAGGAAGTCCCTGCCTGAAACCCCAAGTGTCAGCCGGCTTTGCAAACTGTAAGCTAGTAATTGGTTTGGAAATACTGAGTGAATAGGTAAAAAGGCTTCTGAGCGATTTGTGCAGGATAATACAGACTGCCTGGAACAGCGGGGTTTGGCTTTCTTGCAAGATTTTGCAGTGTTGAGTTGTTAATTTCAGGTTTTGATACGTAAACACAATTAACATTTGTACTCTGTAAACACTAGATATAATTCTGTTTCAATTGCACCTTATCCTCATTTAAGTTCTCATTAAGCAATTCCTTTGTTTCTCAAATGTCAAACCTGAGGCAGACCCACTGCTGCTGTTTTCTCCACTCAGAACTTCCAAAACTCCTCTCTCTGGCTTCCAGGCTGGGACAGGGCAAGACCTGGAGGGAGAGTCCATGTCAGAGCTAAAAGGAGCTGAAATGCTCGTAGTAGAATGATCACACTGGGGCCCAGGAACCCCATCCTGCATCTGCAGAGAGCTGGTGATGGTGGGATCCCAACTGGTGGTGGTGGGATCCCAACTGGATTCCCTCAGTAGCTGATGGAGAGCATCCATGGTCCTACAAATCTGCTGTGCTATTTCTAGATGCAGGACGATGAAGATATGGTTCTTTGAGCAACATCTACTATTTAAAACAAACGAAACCACCTTTATAAAAACGTTTGATTCCTGGCTTACTGGTAGGCTCCTGCTTGCAGGCAGGGGCAGTGGCATTAAGAAAAGGGACAAGTTATCTGTGTGACCCCCTCTGGTTTGGCACGTACGAGGCCATGGTCAAAATGAAGGCTGCTCTCCTGCAAGTGGTGTTGCTGGTGCCTTGTCTTTCTGGAAGTGTCTGATGCGTGGTTGCTGAAGTGTATACTCAAAAATCATAATCCTACGGATGGGCCAAAGTCATGGGGCCTGTGTTTTGGGAGTATGATAAGGGACTTGTAGGAAATGTATTATCAGAAATGATGCTAAGCAATGCTTTGGTAGTCCCCTTTGATAAAGATGCAGCTGAGCCATTGCAGTTGATCTGAGCAAAAACCTGCCCATCCTCCAGAAAGCTCCTGAGCACCTTTCCCTCTGCTCAGAGCTCTCACTTGGCTTAAGACATGGCCACATTCATCCATGTCAGGCCAAGGGATGGGGATTTGCTCCCAGAGCCGTATGATGAAACTGAAATCTCAGAAGCTGTTTTAGATGCCTTCAGAAACATGAAGGAAACCTCTAAATCCTGGTCTGCGAGACCTTGCACAAGAACGCTTCCACATGGAGTCTGAAATTTTTTGCTGAGAGGGTTAAATGTCACCATTCATCTCAGCTGAAAAACTTGCTTTTCTAGAGAGGTCCTTCCATACTTCAGCCTGGCTTTGAACGCTATCCCACCATGGTCTAGTTCAGGCAGTATCATCAGATGATTTGGGGAACAGAAGAGCCACATTGACTCCCCCTGCAGTGCGGAAGGTCTCTGCCTCATCCCCCAACTGGGAGAGTCCCCCAAAGGGCAGGGAAGGATGCTCCAGGCAGGGCCAACACACTGGTTTGCAAATCCTCTGGGGAACAGGTGTGGAGAGCAGCATCAGCCCTGGTACCATGTCCTGCAAGCCCACATCTGCTCGAGGGCGCCCAGTGCCGCGCTGAGCCTCTGGCTCATTGTACCATTTACTGAGGTTATAACATAATAGCTATGCAAAATAGTGCCTCCTTTCCTCTTCTTTTTTTTTCTTTCCTAAGTGAAAGTAAGTCTTCTAAGCCAAGGTTAACAATATATATTTATGAGTCGTAGCCAGCTGCTTCTATGTTTGCACATGTGTTTGTTAATGAAGAGTAACCTAAGGGTCAGGTTATTATGTAAATAACCATTGTCAAGGGTAAAGGTGAAGAACCCAGTAATGAGTTGTGTCTCTCTGTCTCTCTCACAAGCCACTAATGAATATTGGATATTGCCATTTGCAGGGCTTTTTACCCTCATTTTATCAGGGGGTGAGGGGCAGGGGTGGCAAGAGAGGAAAGAGAAAGAAGTAAATTTGTAATTAAACCAAGACAAGTTCTTTTTTCCCTCTCCCCAGATCAGCTAAAGTGAGTTATTTCTTCTGTGGGAAGTGCACATACATATATATATATATTTGTGTGTGTATGTATATATATATATATAAAACTGGCCTGGCCTGTGGGTAAAAATCGCCTTCCATCGCCGACTCCGTGCTGCATCATTTCTTTTGAGCGTCTGCAGCTCTCACTTTAGAAGATGCCCACAAATCAACAGTCTGCATCTTTGCAGATAATACTTAACTGAGGCAAAGCCAGCAAGCCATCGAACAGACTTTCCATTAGGAAGGTTAACAGCAAACCTGCCTGCACAGGATTACTGACAGAGTGTGAACAGAAGGTGCAGTCTCATTGCATATGCTTTTAATATCATGCCACAGCCAGGGAAGCCTTTGGCTCGCAGACACCTGACACCCGGCACTGTTGTTAGGGTAAGAGTGCAAATAGGAGCGGAGAGTCTTTCTCACTTCCCTGTGAAAGCACAGATGCCAAGGTAGCATAACGCTGATTTTATTATCCGCCGTGCAGGGTACGGCCAAACGGACTCACTTTGGGAAGTTAATAAGAGCCGTGCCCAAAAGCAATGTCTCCCTGCAAGCCTCCCTTTCCCAATTTTAAATTGTAGACAATTGCTGCCCACCTCTAACACATGGAGCCAAAGGATTTGCTCTTCATGTTCCGGGACAGGGACCAGCTTTGCTTTGTGCATAGTCTGAGAAGGGACCCCCCAGTCCCCGGCTGCCTGCTGTGCCCTGAGCGCATCCCTGTCCTTGGAGGGAGGGTCTGGGCACATCGCTGCCCTTGGAGAGGTGTTCAGAGGGACTGGGTGCACCCCTGTCCTTGGAGAGAGGGACCGGGCACATCGTTGCCCTTGGGGAGAGGGACCAGGTGCTCAAAGCCAGAGGCACCTAGCAGATTTGCACATTATGTGCCCAATTCCCATCAACTCTGCTGGGATCTGGGCACCAGACTGCTTAGCCGGGCAAATCCCAATGGGTCCCTCTCTTTCCTCCGGGCATCCTTTGAGTCTCTACTGCTTGCATAAACCTGGCCCTTAGAAACCCCTGGGCCAGGGAAGGACGAGTGGCGTGTCCATAATTCAGGCACGGATACATCCCACGGTGCCTTACAGTGCTGCTTGTGATGAATGTCAGCGAGGCAGAACCCCAGGGGGGAATCTGTCAAAAAATAAACAGTAAAAGTAATAATAATAAGACGCAATGGTCAATAATTACCCGCTAGACAACCACAGCATTTGTTTTTAAATGAAGCTTTGCTCGCCCTGCCTAAATGTCAAAGCCAGGAGTCGGCAGTAATGGGGGAGGCTGGGGTGATGAGGGGAACGGAGGAGCCCCAAGTTGCACGGTGGGATCCATAAACTGCTGGAGGTGCTGGAGGAGAAGGCTGCGTTGTCTGCACAAGCCTCATTTGGTGGTTTGAGTAATGTCGTGTTGCCACTAGGGTGTCTCTGCAAACAAGATATTGCATCTCCAAAGAGTTCCTTGCACAAATAAAAAGCTAAATAGAAATGATGGGCTGACTAGCTGAGCCTGTGCTTTTTACTTTTATGATTGAGAAATAGTTGTTGAAATTGTCAATAAAAATAAATAAAATTAAGTTTCCCTAGTTAGGTGAGGAAAGGCGAGCCTACCTTTCTTTGCTGACAGGCCTTTTTGTTCTGTGTTGGCTTTTATATATGTGAAAAAAAACACCATTGAGAGCTTCCAGGGAGCTGCACTGGGGCAGTTATAGCCATTTTTACATCCTTTATATGGGCTTAAATCCATTTACAGATGTGCTGTAGACAGAGAGACATTTTTTACAAGTAATTGTCATGTATACAAGGGTCCTTATGTGTCACAAAAAGATCTCACTTAAGAGAAATAAATGTGCTTTTCATCTTTTGTTGGCAGGAGCAGTGGTGGTTGGGAAGAGGGTAATTGGTGATCTTTTCCAGTCTGATAACCAGGACAAATAGGGGGGAAGCACAGAGTGGCTGTGGCATTGCTCTCCTCCCCACTTCTCTCCTGATGGAGCACAGTTTGAAGGCACTTTTCTGGCTTGGCTTTCAGTCTCAGCAATAGATATGATAAATCCCATCAGCTGAACCCCAGGGGTAGGTTAGAGGAGAGCCGCGCTGCCCGGGGTGACCTCGGCGATGCTCGGCGGCTCTTCTCCAGCGTAACCACAGTTCTCACTCGCAATGGGGATCGCTGACATCGCCTTTACCCCTTCGGCAGCTCATCAGGGTGTCTCCGCTTGTTCTGAGGCCATGTTAGATGCAATCGAGATGCAGAGGTCTGCCTCTTTATTGCCTTTATTTGTAGGTTAGAATTTCCCTTTTGTAATAAGTCCCATGTGGGTTTTTTTGAAGGTTATTGCTCTTCTCAGGGGCTGAGATTTAAAAGACTCCCCGGAGGCAGATGGAGCTTTGATAACATTATGCATCACCTGTACCCCAACCTCTTGGAGAGCCTGGGAGGTTGCAGACACCTCCCGCAGGGCTGACAATGGGGGGCACTCATGTTGGGAAGGTGCTGGTGCTCCCAAGCGAGGTGCGATAAGCATCCCTGATTTTGCACGAGGTGTTTCACAATATCTGTGTGTTTCCCCTGGGGACGCTATTCCATGATATTGCTCCAGAGGAGGAAGTCAATAACACAACCGGGCTGTACGCAGGAAACCCTGGTGAGCACTCAGCAACCAGTTAGGCTAAGGAAATAGCAGATGGAAGCAGCCTTCACCAATGGAGGGTTAAAGCAGGCTGCAACTCAGGCCAAATAGCAAAAGGCAGGTCTTTCATTGCATAGATTTACTTACAAATAGTTTTTCAGTCAATAGAAGTCAAAGCAGGAGTGGGACTGGGGACCTGAGGCTGCAAAACACAAGATGTTTAAAATGATGCCGAATTCCTGTCTGCAACACAACAAGCTTTGTTTTTACAGTTTATGATTTCTATTTAATAAAAGCTTTATACCAGTAGGTGTTTCACGGCACAAGTGTGGGCTTGAAGGTGCGTGTAGGTTTGAGATGTAGGATGGAGCGTGGCCTTGAAATCAGGGACAGGTGAACAGGAAAGCCGGCTTGATAAATAATGGATGAATCGCGCTTGGTTTTGCTGATGATGTAGTGACCTTTTGGGAGGCAAGAAACAAAGAAACAGCAAATGACCAGCAATACTGATGAACAGGCTAAGTGAACTGGACACATCATTAACACCAGCATACCAAAATAATTACATGCAACTGGGAGTCACGCGGTCAGCAAAAACAGAAACAAGGAAACGGTTCTGTGTAAATTTGAGCTTTCCATCTCTCAGCAGGTAGGAGGGTTTCAGGGGGATATGGTTTAGAGGGCAATTGGTGCAACTGGACTTTGGCATGAGCCGCTGTTGGGCATTTGACGTTTGCACCAGAGCAGAGATGTGGCACGTGGGCCTGCAGAAGTCCCGTAGACCTTTCTGATTTGTCAGTATGAGGTATTATGGAGAAGACTCCAAAGAGCAGGAGTTATACGGTAGGGACAAATTGCCAACACCTAGGAGAGACCAAAAATCCCCAAGTGCTATGTGGCTGAGTAACACACATCGTCAAAAGAAATGCATTCTTTTTTTTTCCTGTTGTCTCATCTTTGTAAAGACAACAGGTCAACCCCAGAGTAGCCACCTCCATACTTCAGGCAGACGTGTAGGTACTTCTGGTAAGATAGCAAAACTAGAGTTTGTGAATGGCCAAATATTTGGCTGAATCAAGAGTCTGCTGGCTTTTCTGTGTTGGAGAACATTATTGTGAATGGGGATCTGTTGGCAAGAAAGTGGGGAGAGACGCTGCTTTTCACATGCTCATCTGTTTTCACGTGAAAACGAGTATTCATTATTGGTTATTCATTATTCTCCCATCTAATAAACTTTCTGCCATTCAGGCAGTGAGCGGAAACAGCAACGTGCTGCCTTGTGTAGCCCATCACACATCCGGAGTAACAGATAATGAATAGACGAATCAAACATGTTTCCCAAAAACTCCGTCTGAAAATTATTCAAACCAGCAAATGCTCCTGAATAGCAAATACATCTGCAGAAATTAAGCTTGGTTACAGTGGACTTACAAACAGAAGAAAGACGTGAATTTGCAATGAATGATTGAAGTAGCGTTGCTTGGCAGTTTCACTTAAGCAGAAATAATGATAATTTTCACTTTGTTTAGCACCTTCCATCTGAAGGTCTCCAAACGCTTTTCAAACTCAATTAATTAGTTGTGGGAAGACCCCTCCCCTAATTTTGGCAGCGTATGCACCCTTTTAATGCTGAAGCTTAGAGTGAATTTCATATATTTGCACACAGCAAAGCACTGCCAGAGCAGGTCCTTCCCCAGCCCTCCCAGATCTCATTTCTTCTGTTGTTTGAACGGACCTAAAACTCCTGATAATTTTAAAATTATATCTAATACGTGCCTATTAACACCACGTTAAGCCTACTGAAAAAAGAATGCAAAATCTGTATTATTTGTGCCAAATGGGCAAAATTGGAGGGGAAGATGTATCAGCTTTTAAAAAGCAATCTCTTTTGCACAAAACCAGCAACAATTTCAGTGCTGTTTTTTTTTTCTTTTTGAGCTTTCCAAATGAAAAAGAAGGCTAGCAATTAATACTCTAGGTTGAAACAGCACAGAAATTTTTTGTGGAAGATCTGCTTAGGCTTCTTCTGAGTTTTCTGTGTCTTTAACAGCTGTGCTTAAAAGCAAAACACACCACCAGAATTAGCATATATTACTCGGCTCCGCTCTCTGATCTGAACAAAACCTCTGGTTTGCGTGATGCCTGATCCCCGCCGTTCCTGACACCGCTCCTGTTCAGAAGCAAAGGGGACAGGGCTGCTACAGGGCTGCCTGTGTTTGAGTTGGGATGTTGAACAACCAGCACTGGCCGCCTTGCAAGAAGAGTTAATCCACTGCCATCTGTCTTTATTATGCTTCTATTGTTGGACACCGCAGCTTGGAAATCTAGCAATGAAACCCAGTTGTTCCTTGCCATTCATCATAGTTATTGCTGGAGTTGTGTAATGAAGAGGGGAAGTGCTGTTTATTGCTCTCCCCTCTTTAGAAACTATCCTTAGGGGTAGTTATGGATGGTTATTGGATTCAAGCACAGGACTCTGGGAGGTCCTCCCTTCTCTCTGTTTATGTGTTGAACCATGAGGTTTAATGGGGTTTTATGTCTCGTCTCGCTTTGAGGCTGGTTTGCTGCCTGCTTTTGTTTCCAGTGGCATGAAGTTTGGCTACCTCATTGCTGGCATGAAGGTGACTTGAAGCAGAGCAGGGCTATTAATACGGCAAAAAGGCGGTAGGTGTGTGCCCTCTGGGATGGGCACAGCTCTGTCACACACAAAAACAGTGAGCACAGACCGCAGTCAGAGTTCAAGTATCGGTGTGGTCAGGAACGGAGCTCCTTGAGCCTTTGAAAATAGCTGATCAGAAATATGGGTGCTTTAGGTTACAACTCTTATCTCCAGTGATTTCTGGAGGTCAGAAACTCAAAGTGGACACCAGCTGTGCAGGTGAGGGATGGCGGGGGACTAGGGAATGGCGCAGAAGGGGGAAGACCCAAACATAATTCTCACTGGGCAGTGCAACATGTCCCACTGGGGGTCATAGGGATGACAATTTGAAGGTATTCAAATAAATCTGTAATGAGGTCCTTCCATAAGTTGGATAGTCTGCGTCCTTGCTGTGCAGCAGACTGAGATTTCAGAGGATTTGGGGTAAAATATTGCTCCATCTGGCTTTTATGAGGCAGTTCCTAGGTTAGTGGATGGTTGATCCAGTTGAGATAATGTATTAAAGGACCTGAGCCTCCATTCAAACCTCAAAATAACCTTATGTGAAGTTTAAACAATGACTGGCTCTTGGTTTTTTTATAATTTAAACTGATTCTTGCAATTACCCTCAGAAACACAGGAGAGGTGCGGGTTACCACTTCCTCCAGCTGCTTTGCTATGTTTATGCACTGGTGCAATGTCACTGGATGCCTGTGACAGACCTTTGATGGTGCAAGGAGGGGTACGACCTGCACAGGTGGCTGCTTGCTGGAGATAACAGAAGCAGGGGACTTCAGGGAAGTTTACAGAGCTCCAAAGCTGATGGACCAAGACTGAAGGAAAATAGGCTTCTGTGCAAGAAATAACACATTTGGGAGATGCCTGCTATGCAGATAGATAGCCAGCACGAGTGAATCATCAGCAATTTATTTGTGCCAACAACGAGGGAAGCGTGTAAGGATCCTCTGGGATGATAAGCTATGGAGGGAAAGAGCTGCCTATCCAGGTATCGGAGCCCATACTCTGGCAGCGCTTCTGGGCATGATATGTAATAGGTGTGAGACAAGCTTCAAGGGCTAAAGACATGGAAGGAGTTAGAGATCTCAGTTGTGTTTCCAGATAACGTACAGCCTGTGCCTGTCAAAGCTACTGCTGATAAGGGGATTCTGCAGAAAGTAATTAAAACTCAAGCCCCTGGTATTTATTTAAAGGGGAAACTCTTGGGACTTGATGGGATTTTGTTGAAATGGACCAGGAAGCTGATTCTTAACGTGCTACGGAAAAGCTCAGAGAATTAAATCTAAAAAGAGAGGCCAAGCAAGTTTCACACTGCCCTCACACAATCAGTAACGCTGCAGAAGCTGTTACACTCTCTGTTACATGCTGAAAATGCAGGATAAGTCAAGCAAAAAACCCTCCTGGTGACACAGGAAAAAATTGTTCCTGGAGAAAAGTGTAGGTCTGTATATGTTGACTTGGAAAGAAACCTGTGCCGTTATTTTGGACTACAGTTGTCTTTTCCCTGAGGTAGCTTTACTGGAAGACAGATAGATCTAAACAGACAGCTTTGCATATTAAGTACATTTTTGCTAGACACTGGTTGTCTGAGAAACTAATTTGTGACAATAGAGTGTAGTTTAGTAGGCATTATCTCAAACAGTTTGCAGTGAAGTGTGGGTTCAGCAATATAACCCTACTGCCTGTTAAGTCTCATTGGGGGGGTGGTGGAAAATTATGCCCAAGTAATAGAGTACTTATTGATGGGGTTTGCAGACTCCAAGCCTGATATATTGCTGGCTCTTTCAATTATGGAACGGCACCAATGAAGCATGGATTGTTATCTGCTGACATCTTGTACAGCAGAAAAATGAAAAGCAGGAATTCCTATGTCAGAGTCACTTGAGACAGAGAAGTATAAAGGAACAGATGAGGCAAAACAACAACGAAAACAAATCAGCATGGCTTAGGTCCCAAGAGCTGCCACCACTTTATAGTATTCCATAGAGTCCCAGCACTGGGAAACAACAGTTTTAAAGAGAAGTGCTGTCGCACGAAGTTTCCCACAGTTGTGAGGTTTTTGTCCCCTCTGGCGGACTTAGGATGAGTGTTGGGTGATGCTGTCGCCAGACCCCAGGTGGGAAGAGGAGAAGTCAGTGGTGCAAACAGCCAGAATGGGTGGCCTCTGGGCTGGTCCCTGACAGTCCTAACACTGTGTCAGGAGGGCGAGCACAAAGCCAAGCAACAGCCCTGCCAATGTCGAAAGCTCATCGACAAGTGTTACATGAGTGATTTCTTGTCAAGTGCTTTTGCCATTGAATTTTGGAACAGAAGATGATGTTGGAAGATGTGCCTCTAAGGCTGAGCTCCCGAAACGATGGGTGACAGCTCTTTTGTGAAGGAGAGTGACTGTAGGAAAGCGAGACATCGCAGATCCAGCTTGACTCCAAGCTGGGGAATTTTCCATTTTATTCCTGTAGCACCCTAATACTTCACAATTTCATTCTAAACATCATCTTCCAGGAAAAAGTCCCAAGTGAATTCTCTTCCTAATAAGGCCCTTATCGTGGAGGGATTTAGGCGCATATTCATCTTCAAGTCCATGATAATCCTTTTAAACTTGTGAGACAAGTGAGGCTTCAGGTTGTAGCAAGACTCAGGCCTAGACTGCTATTATTTTGAGTCATACTTCAAGTTTACTGTGAAATTATAGAAATCTCGTGGGATATGTTTTTTTAGGAGATACCCAGACAATCTGAGAATTATTTGAATATAAGCTATATAATTCCTGTAATTTCAGAAAGTTTATTTGAAAGAAGCCACTGGACTACAGCTTCCCTTACCTTCATACTAGTAAAATGTATTGTTGCGTGTAAATGCACAGCTATTCTTGATACTTGCAAGAAACACCCCTGTGTGGCAGTGGTAGAGACAGCAGCTCTACCTTGATGCCAAAAGAAGCTGCTTTTTCTTGTTAAGACAATGGTCCAAACTACCCTTTTCAGGAGAAAATCATGGCGTGATCAGCTACAGATACGGGAAGGGAAAGGCAGTGATTTTTGTAAGACAGCAGGGACAGGGTCTCTGGGCCCTGCAACCTACTTTGCCACTGGGTAACTGTTCCTCCATCATTCTGCTGTTTGATCTCACCTCTCCTCAGCTTATTCATCTGGAAGACTCACTTAATTATATTAGTCAACTTCACGGAGGTGTCTTGAAGCTTAATTAAGGTCTGGAAAGCCCCTCAAGAGCCACTGGCAGAATGCTCTGAAGAAGTGGTTGATATGAGACATGGACATGGGGAAGGAAAATATGGCGTGATGGGTCAGGGCATATAGAATGGAGCTATCGATTCACTGTCACAGACTGTGTTTTCAGGTTATGCCGTGAACTCTTGGGAAGTTCCAGGCGTGCTGATGAGTTACCAGCATAAACATTCATTTTCTTGTTTTATGGTATGTAAGAGTGTGTTCCCCTAGTTTATTTTCCATATAGCTAATTTTGGGAGGGGAACGTGCACATCAGCACTGTGTGTGGAAATGCAACAAACACAGCCGCGTTTTTCCCCGACTCTTAGCAAAATCGGCCGATGCGTGGAAGTTGGTTGGGGTACCTGTGGCCGGTTGCTGTCAGCTCTCGTTTCACCCTCGGGAGGATTTTCGCCTGACGCACCCCAAGGGGTGAATTGACATTCATCGCTCCTCCAGGGGAAGAAACATATGGAGGCTCCACCGGGACAAACTCCGTGATCGGAATTGCCAATCAGTGCGTGTCTGAGCCTCAGCTGGGAAAACCTTGCCGCTAACAAGCCTTCATGCTCCCCCAGTTCTCGTTGCAATCTGTCAGCTGCTAAGTACGGTTTCAGCAGCGCTCGAGCCGGTGAGCAACCTACGGCACCAGCTTATTACGCAGAGGTGGAAGCCTCTGCATATTTTAGGCACTGGCAGTTTCTATTATCAAGACCTACTCGGTCTTCCCTATCACTTGGTAAAATTGGATGGCCTGAAGAATGAAATATTTAGTGGGGAAGTAAGAGAGAATGCTTTCTGTTTAACTTGAGGAAAATTTCTCCGATTGTTGCATTTGGGGCATTTAAATATATCATTTGCTTCTGAAGCTCTGAATTTTGTCTATTTGTTTACGCTTCTTTTGCTGGGAAATGGCATGCTATTGTTTCCTTATAGTTTCCACAGAGCTTGAAATTGCTGGCTATGCAGGAGGAAATTAGTTTGTAATTAAAGCCAAGCTAATAACGATTCCCACGGAGTCTACTTGGTCCTCTTGCTTGGAGCGAGGCGCCGTGCCTTTGTCGTTGCTGTGAGGGTGGTCAGGCTCGGCTGCCCAGCCGGCAGGGATGGTTATCACGCTGCGGTAACCGCTCCGCACACGTGCAGGCAGGGCTTAATGTCTTTCAAGCCCTTGTGCCTCACCAATTAGAGAGGATGGCATTATATCCAAACAAGACGACGAGGAACGGAGCGGTTTTCAACCTGCAGCCAGCAGATTGTTTTTGAGAGGTTGAGAAAAGGTAACTGAGAAAAGAAGGCTTCGGGCTTAAACTTGCCATGTGTGAATCTGTGCCTTTGCTAGAGATACGTGTTTTTTTTTAGAGGACATTAAAATTGGAAAATGCTTGGAAACTCATCCGTTGCAATGTGCTGCCCTGTTGGTGTGGACAGAGTTTGCGTGCCACTGATGTCTGCCACCACGGCAAAGACCCAAGGGGCTGCGGTCGCTGCGGTGCAGGTGTTACATCTGCTGATCCGTGTGAGGAGCGTTGCCTCTTGCGTTGCTCTGTCTCTGAGACTCGGTGTGGCCCCACGTCCGGACATCCCTGTGACCGTGGTACCTGGAGGAGCCCATACATGGGGTACACCGTACCCTGCATCCCTATGGCGGTTCCATTGCGTGTCCCACTGGATCGGAAAGAGCTGCCTCGATGGCAGCAGCAGGGAGTTAGCCAGCTCCTGCCTCTGAGATTCTGGGCTTCTTAGTCCAAAAGGGAAGATGGTGAAGAAGTGACGGAAGAAGGTGATTGCCTGAGAGCATGTGCTGTATTTCCTGAGTCAGAATTAAATTCAACACTCTTACCTCCTCCCACCACCCCTGGAGGTATTTAAAAGTTGCATAAATGTAGTGCCAAGAGACATGGTTTAGTAGTAACTCGGCAGTGTTGGGTTAATGGTTGGACTTGATAATCATAAAATCTCTTCCAACCAAAATGATTCAATGATTCTATAGTGTCCAAGGCACAGGGCTGTCTGTGTGCAATCAAACTCCTTGGGTAGTTGACTGCTTTTTGAAGGAATACGAGTGGGATGTGTTTTGGTTTTGCATAGTTGGAGACACCTTGAGCACAGGCTAAAGGGAGTCCCTGGATTTTCCAGTGTGACTTGATCGTATTTTTGAGGCAGATTTTACTTCCCGTCTTACACTTAAAGATTTTTGTGCTTTCAGATGTTGACGATGAAGTCATGAGGAGAGCTGGAAAGTTTTCTGAATGTTTTGACTGAGCAACTTGTTTCTGAAGGAAACAAGCTTTACACAGTCATGTTTCTCAGGCACGGCTGCCTGTTTCTCTCACAAACTTCCAAATCTGTTGGTCATTTTTTGAGTGCTGAGGTGGTGGCCGTCAAATATATGAATTGCCACAGTAGGGATGACCAGCAAACTGCTTTCTCAGTGTGCAGATACCACGAGCACCATTTAAGTACCTGAGTTTAATGGGAGGGAGAAAGGGGTGCATTTGTCTGCTCTGAGCTGTGAATTAATTGTGATAAAAAAAGTTAAATATCTCAACAGAAATCCCACTTTCATGAGTGACCTCAGCACTTGGCCAGAATTGTGTGGGGCTTAGTTCCAGCTCTGATGTAAGCATTTAATCTTATCCTGGAATCGGTGTATATTAGGCACATGAAGTAGCATTACACACTTGCATGCTTTTGCATATCTGGGCCTGAAAGCCCATGTCTAAGTGGCATTTAGTTTCACGAATGTCTAAGTCACTTTTTTAGAATGGGATGTGGGATAGATTCAAGTGGGCTTAGAACTCTGAATATAAATTACGATACTGAAGGTACTGAAGCTTTTGCCAAGCTCTTGTCATACCCTAAAGGCAGCTCCATAGGTGTCTTTTTTTTTGTCTTAAAGCTTCCCAGAGCTGCTGGCCCAGCAGTGCTGAAGGGCTGGATGTTATCAGGAGCAAAGTGTGCCCCCGCTAGCACCCTGAGCATGGGGTCTCCATGCCAGGTGTGAAGATATTGCCATGGAAAGCTTTTTCTTTTTTATAGAATTGTGGAATGATTGGGGTTGGAAAGCACCTCTGGAGGTTGTCTTGTCTCTGTGGTCTTGTCCTTTTGACCTGGTATAGCTTGTGTTCTTCATTTGGAGGAAGGCAGCATTTGCCCATGCCAGAGAGCTTGCAGCCAGCCTATGGAGATGGGTTTGACCCACCTTGAGTTGGATCTCTGCTTTGATAAGCGCTTGGAGCATCAGAAGAGGCTCTGGGCTGTGTTACAAAATAAAACCATGAGCCCTGCTCTGTTCTGTAGAAGGAAAAACACAGGCCTCTCACACCACTGTCTGTTCCCTTTAACTGCCCTTTTGCCATACCTGGAGGATTGTCTGCCAAAATGGGGGGAAAAGACTAAGATAGAAATGAGAACTTGGGAAATTCCTCAAATACTTAAAATAAACTCCCTGTCAAAAAAAAAAAGAGAAAAAGTGAATCTCCTTTTGAAAGGTTGCAATTATGCCAGATAGGATCCATCTCCCAGAGCCCGGGTCTCGGCATCTGCACTGAGCACTCAGACCTCATTTACCATCAATGGAGAGAAATGGGCACCTCCAGCAGGCAATTGCTTTCATCTTGAGGTGGCTGCCTAAAATAGGTCGGACAAATCACCCCAATTTCTTTCCACTTATGCATTTAAGAGACTAACTCAAGTATAGACACTTGCCTTGTGGACCTCTGACACCAGGTGAGATGAATCCCTCCTGAAATGACAACAAATCCTGTCCTCTCAAAGCAAGGAAGGGAATGACTGGGGACATCCCATATCCTGGGCTGACAGGGTGATGAGTCAACATGTATGAAAAAAATGAATATTTCACCAGAACTCCTCAACCTTAGCTCTGACTATTTGGAGGATTTGGGAACATTTGAAAGGGTGATTAGGATTAATTCATTTACCTGAGTTAAGTTACTTTGAGAGCCTTAGCTGTAAAACAATACTAGTTATCAGCATCCTCCTGCCATGATGTGGTGTTCTGTGAGTTCTGAAAAAGGAGATTTTTCTCTGAAACAGCCTCTTCGCACTTTCCCTGAGTGAAGTATTTTGCTACTCAGATTTGTGATTTAATAATCATAAATAATAGAGCCCTTAGTGCTATATTTTTAAATGACTGAATGGTGAGAATCTACTTTAAGAAATTGTATGAATGCCTATCACTTGTGTGCATATAAATGTATTCAATTAGCACTCAAATCTTGAGTTATCTCCTGATGGAAGGCAAAACCTTTTGAATTCAGTCCCATGCAAGAAATACTGTGTCATTTAACTCACAAAAGGATGCCATGCACTTAACAGATAATGACTGAAGAGGATTTTGCTGTATTGCCTGCTCAGCTGCTTGTGAGGACAAAGAAAATAATTCCCCTTTTAGGATCCTGTGGGGTAATGAGGAAACCCTCTCTGCACTGATCTCAAATAACACTGAGTAGGGGAAAGGAAATAGCCCGATAGGCTAAACTGGCTGCAATTTCATTGTCATGGTCTTCCATGTACTTTCCATGTTTTGTCTGTGATGCTAAGCCAGTGGCTAACCTGTCTCTGAACCTGCCACCAGCACAGAGATTACTCACCCTGGATACTGCACTTCAGCAAATGCAGAATTAGCCCTGGCTAAGTAATCTTGTTAGCGTGATTCAGTGTTAAATGGATCTCGATTAAATGGGCCTTTATATTGTCCCAGCTGGAGATGATAAGCCTCCACAAGGAAATGGCAGGAGACCGAAGGAAATTGCTTTACTTCAGACTGGGACGTTTAACCCCATAAAACACTTTCTGCTCCCCTTCTGCTTTTGCTTCTGCTCCCTTGCATGGCACCATTTACTTTTGCCCTTGGTGGCCATGGGGACAGGAGGGACCCAGAGCATCTCTCTGTACCACCCATTTCCCAGGACAAGAGCTGGGTGATGGAGATTCATGTGAAGGAGCAGGATGGCTCTGATGGGTGAGGTGGTTCTTTTATGAGACCAATAACTCCTTCATTAGGACGGTGATTTTTTTCAAAATCTCAATCCTGTTGTTGGTTGGTGTTGGGGTGCCCGAGCATCCAAGGGTTGGTGCAACTGGTGCCACTGATAGTTTATTAGGCACCAAACACCACCAGGGGAGAATCTGCAGTCTCATCTCAGAAATAGATTGCTTAAATGTGCCACCGGGACTTCTTGGGAATGGCTTGGGGTTTATCTGCACGAGATAGAAATCAGCACGACGTGTTGGTGTATCAGAACCTGACACTTCATTTCTCCTCGCGATTAGATTTGGCAGCGTGTGCATGGTCTGGGTAAGAGGGAAATGGCATTAAAATTCCCAAGGGCCTTCAAACGCAGAGAGGAATTATGGGGCACTGGTGTGACAGGGATGGCGAGCTGGGACCCTGCAGTACCAAAGTTCCCTCCCCTGCACTGGGAACCAACTTTGCCCTCCAAGGGCTCCTGTTAGTCTGATGTAAGACCTGGGCGAGATGCTGTGTTGCAGGTCAAAGCGGGCAAGATTAGAGAGGAAAAAGGAAAAAAAAAAGAGATAAAGTACCTACTCTGTGGCCCCTGCTAATGGTCATTGTTAGTAAAAGACTTCCCAGGACAGATAACAAGGTAGACATCAAAATACCTGCCTCACCCCCACATCAGCATGTGCTCTCCTCCTGCCTCTGCTCTCGTCCTGCTCCGTATTATCTAATAAATTTTCTCTGTCCATGTCTGATGTGACTTCAAAATATGAATTATCTCCATGGAGTCAGAGACCCTAACAGGACACACAGAAAATCTCTGCTCTATAGCAAGTCAGATGGTCTGATATCTTTTTTCCAGACCTTTGACAGAAATATGGTAAACATGCAATTACTTGAATTTTTCCATAAATTTTGCATTTGAGGTGGATTTACATGCTTGTGATATTTTCCAGACATGAATCCCAGCCCTACGAAGGCAGCCAGTTTGAGAATGGCTGCAGACGGGGAAGAAATGATATAATCTATTAGAGATTTCCTTCATTATCCCCCTAATCAAGGCTTCTATCAGTCTCCTTTGATGCGCTGCTGGAAAAAAAGATCTTCAAGTAAACTGATGCGGGAGATAATTAATTAACTTGCCATCCTCCTGCCTTACAGACAGAGACAGCGCAAGAAAGAAGAAGTGTCCTTTGCAATTACTGATCTGTGGTTTTCCATTCTAGCGCTGACAGCTTGTAGGACATGAAGTGGAAAAGCATTTTACCAAACTTTCAGGCTTTGACCATCAATTCCTTTACTTGAGAATATTTTCTCTTGCTTGTATTTCTCATGCTGTTGGATAACACTCTTGATGGTGAAAAATGGATTTAATACTTGAACAGTTATAGTTGTATGTAGTCTAGCCTGGTAATATTATCTTCCTTATGCTTTCCTTACAGCAATACCCTCACCTCTGCTGTCCTCAGATTATTGTACAGGAAATCCACCTTTATTAGGGTAGAATAGAAACTTGAGAGTAAGAACTGGGTCAGTGGAGTAATATTGATGATGCAGGCTGCTATAGGCATTCCCCAAAATTTTTCCTAGGGGCTTGGCAGTAGATATGGGGAACAATTTCTGTCCTGGGAACACAGCTTTTTCATATGAAATTATCCTTCCAAATATCTGTGCAAACTCAGGTCCTGTAAAGTCACGATTTCTCTTTCCAATGACTTAAAGGATAAGATTTAAATTTCTTCATCATCTCAGACCAAACCTTGGGGTAGCAGGAGGAAGTTTGCAGTCCCGTTTACCAACCTCAGATGACTTCCCATTTTGCAAAATGTGTCCTTTTGGCTTAAGATTTCCTGTGTTTCTGGCTCTGAGTCCTTGAAATAACATTTCTAATTCTAAACTAGTCTATCTCTTCTTAAACTTCCCATTTTTGGTACTGCTTGAGCAGCCAAATGGGGGAGAGCGGGGCTGAGTGGGCAGAGTGACAGAGCTTTAAACACAGTGCTGCTCAACACTGCTCAGAGCTGATCCAAAACACCATCAGCAAAACACTGACAAACACCCCCTTTTCCAAAGGAAATTTCCCCAGAAATATCAAGAGTGGGAAAACTGAGGAGAAACACACCTAATATAGGCAAGACTGAGTTCAGAAAGCTTTCTAGCAAAATCAGGGAGTTAACTCATTGTCGGTAGCCAGGAATGTGAATATGCAGGGTGGATTTATGGCAAAGCAAAACTTGTTTAATTTGGTTCTGATTTGGTCACTCGAGGCTGGTATGTAAATCAATTAATATTTGTAGGAGTGGCTAAAGAAGCCAGGGATAATATTGCTTAAAGCAACAGAATCTTGTACTTTTCTTTCTGGAAAATGATCTTCCCATGTGAACTCTTACAAAAAAGGAAGCCCAAGAAGTGCCAACGTGCGCAGCACCATATTGCTCAGACATTTTTTTTATTGCATCCCCTCCTCTTCCATGTGCTTCCATGGTGGGCACTGCAAGCTGCTGGGGAGGTAGCACAATGCTGAAGACAGTAAATCGTGTTGAATGGTATCATAGCGCTTCACTTCCGACACTGAGGGATCTTCTCCTCCAGAGTGGATGAAAAACTTTAACTTATGGAAGTGTCTTCTCAGTGCTTTATCTGCATTTTTCAAAGTTATTAGTGTGAATTATTTGTTGGCTCCTGATGAGGTTAGGGGTGAGGGTGAACACCCCAAAAGGTGAGCAATGGCAGGCTTTCAAGGACCTGTGGACACCTCGTGTGGTGTTATTCCAGGGTGGGAAAAGTGCGGTTCCTGGAAACCACATACGGGAATAAATATCTGAAGACTATTTTTGAGTTATTTGCTTAACTAGACAGTTTTCTTACCATCTACTCCTGGTTTTAGAGCAGTTATGGTGGGTGCTGTTGCAGAACACACTCAGTAGTTGTCTATGGTCAGCAGTGGATGAGTAAGCTCTCAGCAGCTGAAGATTGTGATGGCTTGCTCCTCGGAAAGTCCTCTTTCATGTCACATTGTGTATCAGCTCTTGTCACCTGTCCACCTCCCCAGTGCTGCTGGGTGACAGCTCTCTGGAAATGGGCACCAAAGGGGACAGATGCTTTTTGGTAAAAGTGATCACCCTCAGAAAATCAGAAAATCTCCTTCTTCTTGACTGTCTTTCTGGGAAAATAGGGAGTGTTTTCGTCTTCAAGGCATCTGCTTGCAACCTTTAACAGTCTGAAATTGGCAGTTATAAAAGGAACTCTCTTGCAAGCTATAAATCCTCGTCTTGGTCTATAAGTACCGAAAAGCTTCTAATGAATGTCCTTTCTCACACACTCCTTGTACACAGAACTCTTAAAAAAAAAAAAAAATCTGCTAATTAATTTTAAGCCTCTTTGTGGCAAAGCCTAAGAACTGGATTTACCAGGAGACCAGGGGGTCCATCTGGTGCAAAAAGCTCACTCCCATGCCAAGGCGTTTGTTTCACGGAGGGTTTCAGACCTAGAAATTTCCTTGTGGCAGCAAGGTCAGTGGTACTGGAGTATTTCTTAATGTGTTGAGGGAATGGTGAAAAGGGCCCTCAGCCAGACTGCTCCCAAGCATGGAACACATGCATCATGGCTTCTTCCCATGGGATGGCTCCAAATAATGGGGTCAAATCTGATGGTAGTGCTAGGTTTTAGAAGTGGGGCAAATAAAGCATGGTGGGACCCCAGTGAAGCTTTTGCAAGTTTTATTGTCTGGGTCCCCTAGAAACTCCTTTAAATAAAGGCAATTAGATGCAGCATCGTTTCATATCACCATAAACTCTGCTAAGCAGGTCCGCATTGCACAGACGTTCACTCGAAGTCTCTGTAGAGGGGAGGATGGACAAGTAGGGGCCCAACATCTCTGCCCTTCCCCAGCCAAACCAGGTTTGGCCAGGAAATGCAGAAGCTTGCTAAGGAAACTCTTAGTTTTTACACTGCAGCAAATTCAGACATCAGAACTTTGTGGTGACAGAGGGCACGGGTTCAGGTCACTCTGCTCCTAAAACAAAGGCACTTATTTTTCAAACTAAGAAAAATTGAGCCAAGCAAAATAGCACGTACAGCACACACCTGCAAGGCTGGCCCATGGCTGCGTGCAGTGGCACACACGTGTGCTTTCTGCATCTCCCCGTTCGCAAAAGCTTTTCTGTGTCTTTCAACATCTCTGTCACCCTTCCTCACACCCTTCCTCTAATTCTAATATCTCTTTTTTTGAGGAGCATATTGTATCCACGTTAATGCAAATTTACGTGCGTACTCCAAAAGATTTGGATTGACTTTGGATTGGAGAGAGGCAGGGAAAGCAACAGTGTCTACTGATTTTAACTTAATCTGTTCCTTTGTCCTAATTAGCAGTACACTTGCTCATGGAGAGGGAAGGGTTTGATGAATGGAAAAATAAAATGAACTGAGTAGAGAGAATGATGCAAGTTCTTAAGTGTGTATCACATGCAACGGAGAGTAATGAAAGTAAACACAAAATGCATCTTTTTTCTCCCTGTTTAGGAGTGTCCCATCCTTTCTGACCGAACTGCTGTTTGACAAGCATTTGTTCTTTGTTTTCTTCTGTCTTTCAGCAAAGGATAAACCATCAGATAAGGCCTTGCCAGAAAACAGCCTTCGAAGGACTGAAGAGCAGGTAGGGATTTTGCTTCGTACAATATCCATGAAAAATATTTGCTTGTGTGTTTGACGACGAGCTGTGCGACCATGCAGGACCAGGCTGGCGGAGCCGCTTGCACGCACACGTGTGTGGGTCATACCTGAGCGACCACTGTGACCACCTCAACACCCTGCTGTTCACCTGGCGTACAAGGTAGTGATGAGACCCAGGCAGTGTGTGACCTCCAGTGCTGGTCACCAGGTTGACAGGAGAGCTGGAGATACAAAGAGCCAAAGCGAGCTACTGCATTTTTCTGTTCTTCCCCTTTTTGCGTCCTTTTAATGAACACACTGGACAGGGAAACGTGCTCCATCCCACGTTTGTGTGTATAAAAAATAATGCAGCAGTGAACGATGTCCAAGTGGTGATCAGTGATGAGTGGGGTTCCTGAGGGGTCGGTATTGGGATGGGCGCTGTTTAACCTCTTTGTCAGCAACATGGATGTTGGGATTGAGTGCACCCTCAGCAAGTTTGCTGACAACACCAAGCTGTGTGGCGTGGTAGACACACTGGAGGGAAGGAATGCCATCTGGAGGGACCTGGACAGGCTTGAGAGGTGGGACTGTGTGAACCTCATGAAGTTCAACCAGGTCAAGTGCAAGGCTCTACACGTGGGTCAGTACAATCCCAAGCACAAATCCAGGCTGGGTGGAGAATGGATGGAGAGCCGCCCTGAGGAGAAGGATTTGGGGGTGTTGGTTGATGAGAGGCTCAACATGAGCTGACAATGTTTGAATTTTTAGTTCTTTTCCTGCTGTCTTTCCTTGGCTAGAGGTCAGGTCTAACTTCACCTTGAAGCTCAACCCTCTAAGACACATCTTGTGGCTGATTGCGTCTGATGGGAAAGAAAGAGACTTTTACCGGAATCTTGCTTTTAATCTTTGTGGATGAATTGGGACAAATTAGGATAAATGTGGGCCACGTAGCTGGTCGTGTCTTGACCACAATGTGATGCTGAGTGAGCCTCACACCAAATAGTGCCGAGTGGGGAGAAAGGGCCTGATGGCTCTTCTGGCAAACTGTACCCATGCGAGCTTAGGACAACTCATGAGGGAAGCTATGTCAGATCACAGTGGACACAGAAAGGGGCTAAAAAGACCAGAGTCATTTGTTGTTTGGACTTCAGCGCTGGTTAAAACATCACTGCCTGAGCTTTTCTTTCTGAAACAAAGTTATGAGAACAGAAGTCAGTCATATGCTGGGCTTGCTTAATGCAGATGCTAACTTGCTCTACCCGTACTCCATCCAGAAATGATGCAAACATGCTTTGGGCAATGCTGAGCTAATCAGCTGGTTGAAAGACACAGTATTTTACCTTCAGTCAGGTGCCAGGTTATCATACCCTCGTTTCTTCAAGATGTGGGGAAAGCAAGTATGCATCTGCCTGCAGAGTGCTGTGCAAGCCACACTGGGGTGACGGGCAGGGGATTGGTGGCTCTGCAGAACAAACCAGGCTGTGGATCCAGCTTGGGGAACGCAGCTGGAGAGCGATGGCTTGACCCTTTCCTTCAGCATCACAAGCCTTATCCCTCTGGGTTTTGAGTCAGAAATCTTGCTGTGCTGGGTTGGATTGCTGGGTTGGAGTTTCATGTCCTACTGAAGACACAGTCCTGTGTTTCACTCACTGGAGGCTTGGCTCAGCGACGTGCCATCAGCACGGGCTGCAGTTGTGCTCTTGTCAGAGAGGCGTACGTACGGGTGTCAGTCCCTGGCTGAAGAACAGACCGGTTGCCGATGTGTTTGCATTTCCATGTGCATGCCATGCTTGGCAGATTTAGCGGCAGATGCAGTCGTAGTCACTTGATATAACTGAAAGGAAATCCAGGTTCCTTTTTCTTAATATAACCCTGGGGGCTCGTGCTCCAGTTGGGTACTGGAGCCGATACAGGGGCTGCCAGAGCTGAGGCCCAGGGGACAGTGCAGACCTTTCTGAAGGGCTGGGTGGCACAAGGGCACTTGCACAGACAGTGTCACTTTGGGGCAAGTTTTAGCGCCTGCATTTATGTATTGTTATCTGGGGAGACTTGGCAACGGGTCATTTGAGGGCAGCCGTCCGTGCGGGCGGCCAGATTGCCTTGGCTGTCTTTAAAGGGTTTATCCCAAGAGGCAGCTGTCCCATTTGAAATCCAGCCAACAGACAGGTAGGATCCCATATTCCCCTACCATACCCAGGCGCTCACCGGCCCTGACCCTGCTGAAATGTTTACATCAGCTATAGGGGATGTCTCTGGGTTCCGGACAGGCTGGTGCTCAGCTCTGCTTGGTGTCCCCCCACCTCCTCCTCACCCAGGCAGGGGCCGGGACAGGGTGAGAATCTCCAGATTTCTTTCCAGAAGGGCAGTGCTGAGCTCTGAAGAGCTCTTCCTCCTGTAACAGATTAGAATATGCTGAACTATGAAGACTTGTCTTAATTAATGCTTTAAATAAGGTTACCGCTAGAGCTGGGGAAATAATCAATAGTGAATCATCTACTCGGCAAATTCAGCTCTTTTCTGCGGGTGAGTTATCTGTAAACAGCTTGCAGTTTTCTCCATTCATTCATTATTTAGAATTATTTCCCAAATAATTCCTTCGAATTGCTTTTGGTCTGCAGCTTGTTTGCAAGCAGCGTGTTGAGAGCATCTGATACTCGCTAGTCAAGCTGTGATCATTAGTTTTCGGTGGGACAAGCAGGTTCTGTGGCCTCGTGCTGGGTCCCCAAGTGGAGCAGCCCAGCACTTCCCCTCCTCTTTAATGAATTCAGAATAGCTTTGGGCGATTGTCCCCTGCTCCTCACAGCATCCCTGCTCACCACCAACAACCTCGTTAGTTAAATCCCTCACTAGGAGATTCCTCAGGGTGTAAGGGCTGCAGCACGGATTCAGACTCCATCTCCTCTCGGTTTTTTTCTGAACCAGTCCCCATTTGCTCTATTCGCTTTATCAGTAGCAGCAGCTTCAAGATAAGCAAGTCTTAGTGGCTGACGGTGTTTTCACCGTAATGAGCCTGCTTGGGCTAATGGTGAAGATGCCAGAGGCCGTCTGGCTCCCTGTTCGGCCCAACCTTGTCCTTACAGCCCCGGTTAAACCTTGCTGGTGTCCAGGTCCGCAGTTGACTGGTCTCCGCAGCCAAAGCTCAGCCCTCATTTCCATGTGTCGCTGTGTCCAAAGTGGCTGTGACCCTGGAAGAAAATCACCCGCAATCCCAGGGCTCTGGCCGTGTCCCCGGCCTGCAATATGCCTTCCCCCATTATAATCACCGCACCATCGCAGCTCCAACAAGGCTGTGGCAGTTTTGATGATTAAAAGGATTTCTGCTTGATAAGAACTGGAGTGAAACTCATTCCAGGTAGCAGCCAAACAGCTGCTGGATGGTACACAGTTTCATTTACTGCTGACACGAACTGGATTGTTTTAAGCAGAGGACGTAAATAGGCTCTGACATAAATCAAAGAAAACACCAGCTGCGGGTCAGCCCGCACTCTGGGGATTCGCTTCTGTGTATCTGCTAAGAAACCAGACAGGAGGAGCCTGCTGCTCTCCCACATCGCTCAGGCAGGGCTTCTCCGGGCTGCAGGAGGAAGGATTACCCTGTGCTGGGGGATTTTGACAGGTCCCTTCCCCTTTCAGCACGGTTTTAGCCCCCTGTAAGGCAGATCTTAGGATGCGGCTGCAAAAGACGAGTGCTGGCAATGGGACCGATGTATCTCCTGGCAGCGTCCTGCTGGGAAGCAGCCGGTGCAGGAACGGGAGCCCAGCCCTCTTCCCTGGGAGTGAATGGGAGCCTTGATAACTGAATTGAGGAGAAATTGTCATCTATTGCCGCACGGGATTTACCTGTCGCTGTCCCCAGAGTTGTTGTTGCTGGGGGGGTCCTTCACCCCTCCATGGTGAAGCCACCACCTGCCTCTTCCCATTGCCAGGACCAGCGGCTTGCTGGGGCATCACCTCTGCCACAGATGGGGATGGAGAGAATCTGGGGAGGTAACAGGGGTTTTCACTGTCTATAGTGACATAATCCAGAGGTAGAGAGAGATTGCTCCAACTGCCTTTTCTCTGGAATTAAAATAGAAGGAGAAAGGAGTGCTGCCTAAAAATTAACAAATCCTGACCTCAGTGGAAAGATGAACCCAACACAAAAAGCCACCGAGCACCCGAACGGTGCCGCCTGCTCTCCAGGAAGCATCCCCACAGCCAGCGACAGCGTCCCGGGGCTGCAAACCCAGTCTGTTGGGTGCAGCAAACCCTCCCAGCTTGCTGCCTCGGCCCCTTCACAACTGAGATACAGGGAAATCAGAAGCATCCCCCGTGGCCTGCCTCCTCCCTGCTCCAAGTCCCCGCAGCAGCTGTGCTTCACCCCCCTGGTGCTGTACGAGCAGGGGGAGAGGGTTGGGTTGTGGTGGGTTGTGTGTTGTATTTTTTTTTTTCTTCCCTCCTTAAGTCAAAATCAATGATGATGACAGTGTTATAAGGTGAGCGATGGGAAAGGAGAAGAAAGCACCCGGTGTCAAATTTGATGCAGGAGGCAGTTAGAGGAACCTATTACTAGTTCTGTTGCCTTAGGGTATGTTGGTGGGTACATAGGAGAGTGTAATGTCAGCGAAACGGGAGAGCAGTCTCTTTCCCCTTGAACCCTTATCATTAATGTGGAAGGCATACATTGTCAGCTATTAGTCTGGAGGGGAGGGAGAATAGCACGCGAGATGTCTTAGTTTGGAAATGGAGTCTGACTCATCATCGTCTGGTGTGTGAAGGATGGAGGGTTATTGTAACTGTTGTTGTTGTTGCTGCGATTATTATGAGTATTATAGCATTTGGGAGAAGATGGGGCTCTGAGGGCTCTGCCGCCTGTCACTGCAGCTTTTGATGAGTAAAGACTGAAAAGCACGGTGTGGTGAATGCTCTGGATGATTTGAGCCTGATTTCGAAGCGTGATGGTGGAGTCACTGACAGGGGTGCTCTGAGTGACCCGGGAGGGAGCAGGTCCCTGTCCCCAGCCAGCAGTAACACTGGGCGCTGCCGAGGGGACGCAGGTCATTGTGGGAGAGACTTTGCAAGAGAACTGAGATAAAAATGTAAGAAACCAGCCTTAATTATTCCTACTGCTGCTGTAATCACCGGTGGGCAGTGAGGATGCAACGCCCTGTGAGGCAGGGAAGATCTGCAGGCACAGATTGAGGGTCTGAAGTTTGCGTGACTCCCTCCCTGGAGATGAGCTCGAGGACGGTGTCACCGCATCTGCTTTGCCCCCCAGCAGCACCTTTGCTCCAAAGACACCAAATAGTTTGTGCAACCTCAGATGAACCCGTTTTCAAGAAGGCCGATGACGGTGGTTCCTGCAGACACAGATAGCGAGTTGCCCTCCCGCACCTCGGCTCCCTGTCTCCGACTTACCCACTTGATACAGTTTCCCTCATTTAGGAAATGTAAATAATTCCTTGGGCTCTGTTAATCCCAAGATTACATGGGTAATTCCTGTTTGCATTAATGGGAGGATCTCTCTCAAATTCTCTGCATGTGAATGAGCATCACACGGGCTCGCGCACCGAGCCCAAGCGCAGACACCTCCCCTCCTCCGGCGCCGGCTGCGCTCAGCCGAGGATCTGAAAGGAAACACAAAATTAGATCTTTTGCCTCAGGACGTTCATTTTTTTTGGAGGCGCATCGCAAATGATGTCTATTATTAACTCCGGCCGTTAGTCCCTTCCTTCTCTATCTGGCTTTGCCATTGCGGCTTTCAGAGTCATCTCACAGGTGCTGCCGTGAGATGGAGGTGGAGAGCGTGGTCCAGCTCCATGAGGTGTGAGGAAAAATCAGGTTATGAGCAAGTTAGGCAAATCCATCCCCTCTGTCCCTTCACATACTGAAACGGCACATACAGACTCCCCAAAATCCCAGATTTTGGGTTCCTGGGATGCCCATCTGAGGATGCTGCATTACCCCAAACCCTTTGTTCCCACACCCTGTCTGGATGGGAGAAGACGAGCTGAAAGGTGGCTGTGGCTCCCCCGAGCCTGGATCCGAGGAGCCAGGGCAAACGCCAAAGGCTGCCCACAACAGCCGGCAGCGACAGGGGCGGAGCGGTGGGCTCGGCTGGCTGCATCGCGCCTCCTTGCTGTTGTTCGTGACCCAATCTCCCACTGCTGCTCACAGGGGAAAATAATTAATTAAGCCAATTAATGAAGATAAATTGGAGTAGCAGCTTTGGAAAAATACCATCGGTCAACAGCAAGCCGTTCCCCGGGGCGGGCTGCGGAGGCGGTGGTCTCCTGGCAGGGCTGCGGTGGCACTGGGCGTTCTCCTGCCGGCGGTGGCCATGTGGCAGTGCTCACCTTTCCTTGCCATGGCCTCGCCAAGGTGCCAGGGTCACACGAGCCACCGGCTTTCACCTGTGGTTGTGGCTGGGAGCCCTAGGTTAGGGATGCTGTTTTGTTTGGAGCTGGGCGTGTTTAAGGTAATAAGAAAGTAAAAGGGGG
>VXAK01024479.1:146063-167416 GCA_013399435.1 Arenaria interpres
TATATCTCCTCCTGATCAAAGTTTCCTTATTTTTTTAATTCCCCATTTATAAGAAGCATTGTCTGCATGAGGCCTCACCCTGCATTTATTTATATTTGCGCTCACAGCAGGATTTAAAAACAACAAACCAGCCCCTGAAACGGCTGCAGCTTCCCCATAACCTGAACCTCATTGAAATACTAATAACTAGGTTTTGATGCAGCTTTGTGGGTATTAATGCAAATGTTTTTCTGACTCTCCAGGTTTAATAGCAACAGCTTATACAACTCTAATTAGCATAACAAAATTCAGTGATGAGGAGTAAAATGCTTGTCTTGTTTGATGTTTCCTGGTAATTAGCAAGAATAATGATTTATGCAGCGTTCCTGGTTCTCAGCTCACAAAAGATGGCAGAGAGCACTCTCAGCAGTTAACTCCGGTCTTGTGGGGAAGGCGCAGCTGATGGAAAATACATGTGCCTCCCTGGGCCCTGGGACCCGAACGCGCTCGAGCGGTGCCTGCGTTACCGTGCATCCGAGCACGACGCAGCCCAAGGAGGTTTCCCTGCACACCCCGGTGTGTGCCGGTCCGTGCAGGGCCGTACGATACGCTGTGGGCACGTGTGCTCCTACCGATCCTCAACGCCTGCCCTGCCTTTTGGATAGGGATGGGCAGCAAACCTGCGGGGTCGGGGTTTTTGGTTTAGAGGTTGGGTCTGTGTCGTCTTGAGTTGCTCAACTTTCCCTTGTGCATGCCACTGGGGAGGTTTGCTTCTCCTATTGCAAATATTGGAGGCAGGGAGCCCATGAAGCAGGTCTGCTGCTGCAGAGGGAGGAGGTTTCTCCCCTGTGGTGCCCTCTCAGTGCCAGGGCTCGCGTGGCAAGAAGGCAAAGCTGCTGCTGCACAGCCCACGGTAGCTCATCCCAGCAGCAGCATACAGCATTCATCCCAAAAACAACCTTTTTTCCCTGCTTTTGGCTGGCTGTTTGACCCCAGGCTCTGTAAAGCACAGCGACACGACTTGTGTGCTCTGTTTTGAGCCAGGAGGAGCTAAAGGTCAAAAGAAAAGCAGCTGTTGCTGGTGTGGCAGGCACTGGCGTTTCCCAGGTTGCAGCCCTGTCTGCTCAGCCTGTGTTTGCAGACCCAGGGCTCTGCATCGCCTTTGATATTTTTCCCTGACTATGAACCCTCTTCCTTGAGTCCATGGGGAACAGCAGGCTCTGTCTGGCTTCCTTCATCCCTCCTCTTGCCTTGCATAAGAGGGGAGGGATTAAAAGCTTCTGCTGCCTTTGCCACCGAGGTGCAGCCCCAGTGGTACCCGCAGTGCTCCATCACCTGCTGCAGGAGAGCTGGTGGGGACAGTTCGTGCCGAGAGCCCCTGGGGAACGCTCTTGGCGGTCCCTCTCCTCGCCCGTGCCATTAAATGTGTTATGAGTGAAGGTCTTCCTGGGCACATGAAGCCCTTGTATTAGCCACAGTCTGATATCTTTGTCTCCTGCTAGCTCCTGCTCAATCCCCCAGCACCATCCTCTCCTTACAAAAGCTTTCATTGTATTAACAGCCATAAAGTAAACCATCCAGGGCAGTAAATTTTGAACTACTAAAAAGAAACCCTCCTTTTATGTGGTCTGTAGTTGGCTTTATGGAGGGCAGTGCTGAAGGCACTTATTGAGATAAACGTTCTGGCTGAGTTTTTAAAAGGACTAAATAATGTTGGCCATTTGTGGGTATGTAAGATGACAAAATTAGGAGAGAAGTTAAACTACCTGCTACTGAGCATCAGATGAATTTCCGTGGCAATCTGGAAGCAATCTCTGAGTGTGCACGCAGCTCCCCAGGCAGGGACTTGGCCAGCACAGCAGAGAGAAGAGCTGCTGTGTTTCTTAAGTACCAGAGCTTGGATGCGGCAGCAGACATGTCGGTAGCCTGATCCAATACAGCAAATCCTTTGTTTCCTTGCTAAGAAAGCTAATTTTGCAAAGCAAAAGACTGAATGATGTATAATCTGTGAGTGGCTCTAGTCTGTGGTGCTCCTGGGAGAAAGAAATTGTCATCTGAGGAATAGGACAGATGCAACCAGGGCTGCTCAATTGTATTTTCTCCTTCCCTCCACCCTCCCAGTGTTTCTGAAATGGCTCCTACCATGAGACACCCCGAGACAAGATGCATTCATTCATATTAATAACATCTGAGTATTTGCATGGGTAAGGTGGCTCAGAGAGAGGCATTCATGATGAGAAGAATAATTTGGTCCAGCCAGTCTTTGCAAACCACTCTGGGGAAAAGCTTTCCCACCCTGAGTGCAGTGGGAAGCTTTCACTGTGCTGTTCATGTAAGGAAGCACAAGCCGATCTGACAAGCCGCAAATGCCGGCGTGGAAATGTCCCCTCCGTCCCCTGGGCACGGGCAGCTCCTCCCTGCCCAACGTCACCTCCCGGGGCTGCTCACACCGGGGGCAGCGTGAGGGGCTGACCCCCCCACTGCCTGACGGGGACCTGTGGGGCTCCCGGGGGACATCTGGGGTCACAGTTTTCCAAGCGATGCAAATGTCACTGGATGGCAATTGTTCCCCCCAAGGTGGTTACCCCCTGAACCCGGGGCCGTGCTGCCTGACACTGGGGTGCTCCAGCCCCATCTCGCAGCCGGTTAGGGGCGAGGATCCCTGCTCCAGGCAAAGCACTGAGCTCCCATCTCCTCCCACAGCGCTTCCCAGTGTCTCCCGCAGAGGAAATTCCTCCAGAGTGAGATCATGCCCTCCTCTCCAAGGGAGGTCGTCGGATCTGCTGAGCCGGGAGCTCGAGATGGGGAAAGATCCTGCCTGGAGCCTCTGAACTCCCACTCACCCAAGCCCTGCAGGTTGGAATAGCGTCCCTGCACTTTATTTATAGTCATACCTATTTGTTAGCAAAAATTCAGCACGCAGACCTGGCAAACTGTATTGCTGCTTATCCCATCATAGCGGCTGCTTTGGATTTTTTTTGTGTTTGTGCTCTGCTATAGTGTAACAGCATCCTTCAGTGAGCACAGCCCCCGTCCTTGTCCCCAGCCCCGGCTCAAGGTGAGGCATCTCAGAGATGCTTAAAGTAGAGTTCTAACCTGATGCAATGAGCCGTGCTCAGCATCTCGCTACACAAATGTTTGTTTCATGCAAGGGTTTTATTTGCTGTAGAAATAATTAAATTTTGATACAATGCTGTAAAGATCTTGTGCTTGGCTTGGCTTGCTAGTGCAGAGAGTGACCCTGAACTGCAGCTAGACCTGAGGTTTATCAGCAGAGCTCAGGACCAGCAGGAAAAGGACTCTGAGAGGCAGATGATCAGAACGTGGTGTGGCCCAACAGTGAATACTCGTGCAAACATGGGTCAATATGTGACTGTATATTGAAAAAATTCCTCCTGCCATTGTGTGTCAGCCAGCAGGCAATGGCACAGCTTAGTGCTACTTTCTGAGGGGTTTCGAAAGGGTCTCATGATCTGCTGAAAAATATATTGTGAACCTTGTTGCTCCTCCAAATTTCAGCCCAAACACCCAAGCTTCAGCAGCTGCAATGCAAGGTTGCGATCTGTCTCATAGCATCGGTGTTCGTGGGCTTCGGCAAGTCTGGGGCACTGTGCAAGTTGTGGATGCAGCTAGAAAAGGTTATGGCAAGCCACGTGGGCTTCAGAAGGTGTGTGGGGTCTGAGTTGGTGGCCCAGGTTGGACTGGATTTTGATCTGAAATGACTCACCCGGTGCCCAGAGCTCGCTCTCTCATGGCCTTGGGAAAGGATTTGTGTGCTTTAAATACAAAAAGGCAAATGTCTAGTCTGTGGACTCACCTGAGCTTTTCTGCAGGCTGTCTCCAAGGTGTTCATCCTTGATTGGGATGAGATTTCTCTGCAGATGGCAGCTGGTCAGCCAGCTATGGACATCTTACTGCTAAACACAGTCAGGTAGCAGTGCCCGGCCTCATCGGTGGGTTTCGAGCCCCTGGTGGGACCTATCTGGGCCAGAGGGTGCCAAAGGGGTTCCTTGAGGAGCCTTTAGAGAGGGGGTTTGCATGGAATTGGGTTTCCAGTGTGGCTACAACAAGGAGCTCAGCATCAGCTCCAGTGCGAGGTGACAGCCAGAGACGAGGTGGAGGGAGGAGAGACCGGAGCGGATGCTGCCGTGAAGCATTTCCACCCCTTTCTGCTTCAGAAGGCGCACAGGCTTCCCAGAGCCCACGTGTGCGTGGATGTGAATGATATAAATGTAAAATTGGCCTTCTCAGGTTCTGAAGAGTGCAGTTTGCAGCTGGAGATGGATCACCAATCTTCCAGGGAATTGTGCTCTACAAGGTTAAGCATGTTTGCAGAAGAAATATGGATAATGCTCTTATCATGTATGACCTTTACTATATGTGTAACATTGTCAGTGACAAAAATGCCATTTTTTAAATGGTTTTCACACTATGGTATCCAGCCATTAATCATGATGTATGTGAGTGACTCTATATTGTTTCTCTGAAATTGCAGCATTAGATTACTTTCCATCCCGGCTGCTCACATGAATTGTACCCCCTGTTACCACGAGCAAGGTTCCTATTTTCCATGCCTAATGTCATTCTGGCCCTACGTTTACCCAGAGGACTAGAGAGAAACTTCCAAGGCACAAAGACTGCAGCTCTCCTCTCCTTCCCCAGCAGACAATTTGTGCATATGTGCGTATAAATGGTGCACTTACTTTAAGATGTCTCTCTAATCCAGGAGTTGATAAATGACTCTTTCAGACGCCTCTGCTGATGTTGCATTTTTAATGTAGACAAGCCGGAGCTTTGGCTCTCGTCTGTGTATCCCCGCTGCTGCCATCTCCACTCTTCACGGGTTAATGTTTCATCTTGCCTGGTATAATTTGGGAGTTTTTACTTCCAAAGTGTATTTTGATTTACAGAAGGTAAAAAGCAGTTGGCAGTTGGGTGTTTACTCTTCAGTGGGCTTGTTGGTTTTTTTTTTCTTAATGCAGGGAGCTTTCAGGTGTGAGTGCTGTTTCCCACACTACATAACTAATTTTTATCCTCCCTGTCTGAAGAAAGGTGCCACCCAAAAGGGGTGCCAAACTAAACCCTTGGCATTGTGCTTGAGATGGTTTTGGGGTCACTGTGAGAGCTGAGGTCTAACTGCTCATTATGGTGTGTGGTGGCACGTGGTGGCAGGGAACACCTGCCAGTACTGGATTTGTATGGAGATCAAAGGGAGAACGGAGCTCACAGGTAGCAACTAAATGCATTGTCACTATTTGTAGCCCTAAAAAATAAGCCTTGACTGTTTCTGCTGTTCCCCCCATACGTATTGTTGGCATTAAAGCACCCACTGGAGAGCTGGGCTGGTTTTAGCAAAGTCACAGCTGTGGATATCCCGTTCCCAGCCCTGTGCCCGGCCCCCGGAGTTGGTGTGTGCAGGGCACTGCCAGCAGCGCCAGAGCTGTGCCCAGTGGTTCTGCTGCTGACAGCTGGAAGGTGGCATCACAGGCCACGTAAACATGGCTTTGGAGGTGTCCCTTGTCTCTCAGTCAGAAGGGAGTTGGCATTATCCATGGCATATCGTGGGCTTGTTGGGAAATGCTCTCCCTTTGCTGCTGGAGTGCGGGTGAATTAACCGAGTCGAAGTGAAGAGTTTCTGACGGAAATAATGTGGACGTGCTCCACCCACGCGGAGCTGTGGGTATCCATGGGGAAAGTGGGATTCCCAGTGTTTTATGTCTCCAAATGTAACTCATTAAGATCTAATCTTGTTCATTCTCATCAGCATCAAACAGGAGTGAGGCCAGTGAGATCACTGAGCTCCGCAGCTGAAGTGGGGGAGCAGAGAATTAGTCTGTTGGGGTAAAATTATTTCAGAGTAACAACAAAGGCCTGTGTTTTTGTAGCCCGTTGCTGACTTTTAGGAAGAACTCACTGGGCCTTTGCATCCTGAGTGACCTTGGATGAACCACGGGTACTTCTGTCTCTGGGCTGGAGTATCTCTCCCTTCCTTATACTTTTGCGCAGAACTCTTTGCTTCAGAAACTTTCCTTCTCTTCCTACCTGCAGATGTCAAGCCCAGTACAGTAGGGACTGGTTTCCTTTACTGGTTTCTGGCACTGCCCTGCCTGAGCTGTGCTCATCAGCCTCCTCTGCAACAGCATGGGAGCATCTCAAGATGAATAAATTATGTTGGGGGGGGAGCAAATGCAAAACAAATTGCACACGCACACGAGATCAGGCGTGTCTCTTGTCTCTTTGTCTCTATTTCACCGTGTGCTTTTATTTCAAACTCTTGCTTTTCTAATGAGTTTCTCGGTGCCACGTGCACTGAACTTTGAGACCGACAATGCAGCGAGGTCTTCCCATTTGTTGGTACCGTCTGAAGAAGTAATGTGCTTTTCTGCCTGCCTATCTCAAACCCATCCCAGACTAATCCCAGACCTTATTTTCTCAATTTACTCTGACTTGCTGTTTCTCTTCCCTCGTTGTATTACCTTAATAATAAACCCTGGAGAACGGTTTGGGATCTTGATGAGCTGGCTGTGTAGGGGTGCAAAGGGCATTTTGGGGGGATGGACCTCCTCCCTGCCTCCCCTCTCTGAAAGGGTTGATGTTGGAGGCATTGCTCCGTGTTCCACGCCACGCAGTGAGTCAAACTCTGCTAAGTAACTAAATAAAGATGTAATTTTAATGATGATTAAATTGAAGCACCTCATTAATTTCATGTGAGAGGTGGGGAAGTACACGGCAGCTCTTTCCCTAAATTCATTGTTTGTCTGGCCGCGAGACGTCCCCTCTCAACGTCTGGTTGAGTCTAATTTAAGTATGTAAATTTAATGGTTCAGTAAGTAAAATTGCCTTTATTGTTTGGAATGGTTTGCACAGTAATTTACGAGCTAGCAAGGCTCATTTGATAGGAGTGTATGATGGAGTAGGTGACTACAGTGAAGGACATGTTTATCTTAAGGATACAGGGGAAGAACACAGATATGTAGCATCCATAATCAGGGACCTTGGGATAACAGCGCTGCCAGGAGACTCAGGCATGAGCCGGGTCCCTGGGACAAAGGAGCCCTGAGGGCTCGGTCGCTGGGCACACCGAGGCATGGCATGGGATGGCATCCCTCACCCTGTGTGGTCGCTGTCACTGGAGACCGCATCAGAAGGGAGAGGTGCCAGTGCACCAGCTCGGCTGGGGAAGCTACTCTGTGCAGGAGCGGTGTCACCCCGATGCCCCAGAGAGGTATTTTTATCATTAAAACAGAGGACATGAGGACTCTCAGACTGCAGGAGAGGCGAGGAAATGTTTTCAGTTGCATTCAAGTCTTTTTTTTCCCCCATGATCTTGCTTGGAAAGCTTTTTCCTGGGATGGGTGGTGGGCTCAGGCAGTCCCTGTTAGGCAATGAAAGGATCACTCTGTGTCTGGGGATGGCTTTCCCCAGCAGCACGAGGAGCTCAGGTCTCACCCGAGGCTGGATTCGTGGGGATGCTGGGCTGAGAAGTGGGTGGTCCCGGTGACCTCTCTTAGCCATCCTGCCACTGCTGTGCATCTCTCTCCCTCTTCAAGGCTCCTTCATGCTGTAACCAGCTTGTTTTTATAGCGTTTTATATTAAAAATGGTTTGTGTGGAGGAGCTTGGAGTACCTTCCAACTTTAATTGAGCCTCACTGCACACTTGTGTTCTGGGAAGCAGTTATCACTGTTACCATGTAGGCTGGTATGGGAGGTCTCAGGGCTCTGCCCAGGGTCATCCAGCTGGGCAGTGACAGGTTTGGGACGAGGTCCAGGACAGCCACCCCTCCAGCCCTCCTAACAGCATCCCTCCTGTCCGACACCGCTTCCCAAAGCTGTCATTTGAATAGAGAAATTAAGATAGCAGGCTCTAGTTTGTGTGACTACAGCCTGGCTTCCAGAAAATCTATCCAAGGCGTGTTGCAGTCATAGAAAAATATAAAGAGAATGGAAGTGTTACAGTGAGAAACTGCTCTTCATAAGGAAATGTGGTGATACAGGGATAGGTAGGAAAGCCTAGTCCTTAGAAAGGACGAGGACTTAGCGTTTAATTGACAAAGGCCCCTTGTCATCATTATAGACATAACCCAGAAAAAATCTCCACATATTCTTTTGCTTTAATATTGCCCATCTGCCCAGCTTCTCCAGCCTCCCTGGGCCAGGCTGGACAGATGTGTGCACACCAGACATTTCCTTCTCCTGCAGCCTGGGCACAGAGCGGGAGCGGGCACTGGGAGCAGAGCTTGCCGGGCACCGAAGCCCCAGGGCAGACATGGGGTTTGCTCTGCACCCTCAGGCCCGTGGCTGTGTCCCATGGACAGCTGCTGTGTCTGGGGGAAAAATCACTGCGTTTTCCTCCGGATTTTGCATCCCATTGCAGTGTCCCATCCCCATCCCATGCCGCTGGGGGGGTACGGCAGCTATGGCAGCATTTGCTGCAGCTTCTGGTTGCTACAGCAGGTGGGAGCCGGCCATGGTTTCAAGAGCTGTTCAACTTAGTGTTTGAGTCAGTGGTAAGAAATTTAAGATATACAAGGAGTATTTACAGCCCTGCTTTTATTTCAAGGGTGAGAAGCAAAAGGGCAAACACCACCTTGACTTGCTTTGACCCTTCATGCGCCTTGTGGGTGGCCCAGAGTACAGAAAGGTCACTACCACGAAAGCTTTCCAGGTTGGAGACATCCTTGCTGCTCTCCCTGTACCCTATCCGTCTTTGCTTGGGCATGGCTTCTGGAGCTGCCGAGATATATTTAACCCTATGGCTGCTGCATCGAAACGAGAAGCCATTAGCAAGCCCAGCAGCCGTTACATCCTTCTGTGCTGAGAATGCAGCCATTTATTTTGCTAAGTAGACAGTGTGTAGTGAAGAGTGTGATGAGAAAGGAGGGAGGGCTGGGCAATGTGGGAAAAGGGATAATTAAAAAAATGAAAGGAAATCTACCCGATTGCACGGACTGTTTTCAGGGGTTGTGTTCCTCAGGCTATGATTGAGATCTCAGGGTCTTCTCTGCAGTGTGTCCTGCTGCTGGCTTGGGCGAGGGAATGATGGGGCAGCTTCAGCCAAAGAGATGGGAAACTCCTTTTCTCCTGTTCTCTCTTCCCATGTTTGGCTGGTGAGCAGGACCAACTGACCATGGTGGTGATCAAAAAGGAAACAATGGGATTTTTTTCCACTGAAGTCAACTGGTGCTTTGCTCTCAGTGACCTTAAAAACTGAGTTTTGGAGATTGGTGCTTCCCATTCTCCTTCACCTGATGACCAACGACCCAAAACCCTGCTGCCAGCCAGTTTGAGCTGTGCTGCTGCAAGTGTTTTCCTCGGCTGACATGAGTATCAGCCTGAACCACAATACTTGGAGGTTTTTTTTGTGGTTTCCCTTCATTTTATTTGCTTCTGAGCCTCAAATATGAGAGGGCAGACACCTGGATTTTAAATGGTTGGTTGTTCTTTGCAGTTATTTCTTAGGTTGCTTTCTGAGGTCTTGCAGACCCCAGCTGGGAGAAGCTGCTCCAGAAAGGGACCCTGCCTGCTCATGCCTTATGGGAAAGGGCTTTTAATGGAGAAGAAGTAGAGGGAAAAGGGTAATATTGGTGTGGGGAAAGTAACATGTATGCTTTGCAGCATTAGGGACCAAAATGCGTAACACACAGAGAAATCAGCCAAGTTTATTCTGAACTGACTTAAAAACTGTTCCTGCACTCAGCGATGAGCAAAGAGAGCCCACGGGGAAACCCAGCTGGGTCACCAGGACCCAGATGTCCCCAGGGCGGTGGAAGGATTGCTCTGGCTCAGATAGAGCTTTTTTTGCATCAGCCTTGCATTTGTGCTGGCCGCAGGGCTCCCCACTAGGCAGCCACACAGATTTGCAGCCCTTTGTCTCCAGCTCTGGCTGCAAGGGTGGGCAACTGCCTGTTCCTCTGCCTGCCACCAACCCAAACACAGGCAATGCGGGATCCTCAGAAGGATGAAGAAAAAAGTGTAGACACCGAGGATAGATACAGAGCCACTATCAAGGGCCTTGAGACTGATTAGACTATATTAATTACCTTTTGAGCTAGCCCACAGCTTTTCCAAATTCCAGCATCACCCCCATCATGGGCACCTTTTAGACCCTTCAAAGGGCCAGAGGTGCCGGGGAGCCCGGGCAGGCTGAAGTCTCTCGGGTTGCCCAGGCTCAATGATGGCTTTCAACACAGCTCATCCCCTCTAGTCCTAAAGCCCAAATGTGAGGGCACTGACCTTTTCAAGTCTTGCTCAAATGAGGATGGCAATCCAAAAGGGGAAGAAAAAAAGAAACAAAAAAAAAAAAACAAGGAAAATTAAAAAGGGGAACAGGAAACTTCATGTGACATGGAAATAATTTCTTGTGTCTGTATGAAGGGTTTAACTCTACCCTCACTTACAAAATTTAACAATTTAGGGGTAGTGAAATTGTGCAATCTGCAAGGAGAGGCAAATGGGTGCATCACAAAGATTTACCAAAGATCTGTCCTGGTCATGGAAGGAGAGAGAATGAATTGCCAGCCCTGGACAAAGCAGTTTAGTGCTAAAAAAATGATGGTCAGTTTCGGCTTTATGTAAAACTTGTATTTTACACAATGAAATAAGAGGGATTCCTGCTGAAGTCTTGAAATCGTGGTAAATGCTTTCAGGTTCCTCATCTTAAATTTGTGGGAAGGGGGAGTTATGGAAGTAGTAGGGGATTAATCTTCTGTGGAGGAGGTTGTTGTTATTTATATTATGGTATTAGGGTGCTGAGAGGGCTGGGAGTTCAGTTGGTTTTGATGGAGAAGATATAAAAATTTCATGACGGAAAACAGATATGCAAAGCAACAACAAATTATCTGTCTGAGTTGCGCTGCTTTTTCCTGGGCAAAACACAAATAAAGAAAATGCATAAATGATAATGAACTAAAATGTCAATAATTGAAGATCTGAGTCACATGGGTAGGGAAACTTTTGTACTAATTGTCCACGTTCCAGTCTTGCAGCATCTCTTTCAGGAAGAGAACAGCTTTAGCTATTTGAACCATTTCTTGATCATGCACACATCCATTGAAATAAATTCATTTTTCTTCCGTGCTTTTCAGCTCTTTTCCATAGCCCTGGGATGTGACTGTCTTTATATTAATAGGAACTGCTGCCTGACAACCATTAAATGTGCATTTAAGCCTTTTGCATACCCTGAACATGCTATAGCTGTTCCATGTCATGACTGCTGACGAGCGGGGTCAGGCCCTTTCCTCAGTAGATATTGCTGAGCCTATTAGGCTCTAACGGGGTTAGAACAATTGATATTTACAGCCCTGCCGTGGCCAGCCTGGTTTTCGCAGCACAAGGGGTCTGATGTTGGGCCGAGCTGCTGGCTGAGGAAGGTGATTATCTCAGTTCCAGAAGGGAGGTGAAATTAGAGGGAGAAGGTTTCTGGTGGATGGGGAGATGCACGGCAGGGATCCCCGCCTGCTGAGCACAGCCCGGCCTGAGCCAGGGGTTTGGTGGTGGCGTGGTTATAACACCACCGGTGAGTTTTGGTTGGTGGCACAGAAGGTGGTCAGAAACTCGGTGTATGCAGAAATGGTGCGACTAGAGCCTGGCTAAAGCCAGTGGCTTGGGGTTGCTGTGCTTGTGCTGTGCTGCTCGGGCCATGCAGGTTATTCCCTGGGGGTGGAATCCCCAGAGCTCCCCGTGAAGTTGGAGCTTTGCACATCCAGGCACCATGGCAAAGACCTGGGGTGACACTTGGGAAGGCGATTAGTTGGAAGTCCATTACTTGAATTCATGGGCTTGTTTTTATTTCCCTTTGGCTTCAGACAGAAGTGGAAACCAGAGCAGAGCCTGACCTGGTTACCCAAGAGAAAATGTAAAAATAACCCGCCCGTGTGAGAAGGGAAAGTGCAGGAGAACTGGACCCCTGTGAGAGTCCCCGAAACAGTCCTGACTGCAGCAGAGATGCTTCTGCTCCCTGGTTGGACCACTCTTATGGGGTGATCATTTCAACTGACAGAAGCCTATTGTTGCAATTAAATGCTCAGAAAGAGCAGAAAAAAGAAGGGAGCAGAGTGAATAGAGAGGTGAAAGAGCTTTTCCACAGAGACTATTAAGAAATGATCTTCTGCTCTGAAATGGTTTTGGGCCCAGAAGACAAGGTGGAGAAGGGAGATGATTAGAACTTTGCTGGGAACTGGGACTTTGGAGGACAAGAAAGTCAGCTCTGCAAAACAGGGTCCAGGCAGGTTTTGGTGTCAGGAAGCGCCGGTTCGGGCACTTCTGGTCAGTGCCTCACATCTGCTGCTTTTCCCACTTGTAGAGACAACTTAGGGGAAGTGATGAAGAAAATGAAGAAGGGACTAGTATTTCCTTTGTCCTAGGGATGTCACAGGGTTTTGCAGAGATGGGCAAGTACTGTCTGACAAAAGCGAGAGCTTGGGAATGGAGCAGGTTAAGTGACCAAGCAAGGCGAGGTGTTTGTGTGCTTACGAAAGAGAAAGCAGAGCTCCTGAGCCCCAGGCTTCCTGATCCATGCAACTAAACAACAAAAAATATAGGAACAAAACCCCTGAATTAAACTCATTCTTACAGCTAACTGCAGGTGACCACTTTCCCAAGGTAGTTTTTCTCCTCTTTATTCCACTCGCTTTAGCATTCGCGGTGCACAGGCAGCTGGCTTGCTCCCTCCCGGCAGGGTATAAATGTCAGTCAAGACAAGGAAAGTCCGAATCCCCCCTGTCACAGCGTGACAAGGAGGCCTGGATGGTGGTTAAGTGAAGAGAGTAAAGGCTGATTTAGCACTCTCCATATTAAAAAGACTTTGAACGGGCAAGTAGGTGTCAGCGCAAGGTGACTGAACAACAACCCCGCGCGTCCTTAGGGTGCACTTGCTGCTACAGCAAGAGCTGTTGGTGAGCAAATCGGCTGCTGGAAGTGCCAGCCGTTCCACGGGGTGGCTGGTGTCGCTGCTGCTTTGGCTTTTTTCCCTTTTAGTTTTAAAAACAGATGTGTTTTGGAGTTGTCGGCAAGGTGGAGGTGGGAAGTTGAATTAAGCAAAAGCACCCAAACAGCGCAAGAAGCTGGCTGAGGCAGAGGGACGTGTTGTGGTTTCATGGCCCAAACGCCGCCGGTGATGCCACAGGGATGGGACAGGGCTGGGTTTGTGCCACCGGGGGGGTTCCCTGCAGAGGGGAATCCCAATGGCAGCCTCACCCTTCTTCCTGCCACCCATTGCCATTTTGGGTGGTGGTACAGCACCGTGCCACATCCCAGTGCCCGGTGCCAGCCGGGCTGGTGGCTCTGGCCAGGCGAACCCCTGGCAGCAGAGTGGGGGTACAGCCCAGGCACCCACCACCCTTTTGGAGCCCCTTCCCCACCCCAGGGCATCCGGGACCAGGCAGCGCTGCCTGCCCCGAGCCCCGCTGCTGCCTGCTCTTGTCTCGCTGGCAGCGCGCGGGACAACTTGCTTTGATGAATATTGACACTGCACCGGCGACTCCTTCCCCACCGTTTTAGCAGAAGACTTCTTCTCCAGCATTGATCCTCCCTGTGCCCACCGAGGGGGTGAGGATCAATAGGCAAAACGCGGGCACAGCTCACCTGCCGCCTTTTATTCCTTCCTCCCTCTTACTTATTTATTAGTTAATCTGATTTATATTTTTCCAGCTGCTTTCATCTACCGTAGGGCAGCCTGATACGTTGGGAGGGGAGGATGTCAGTCGGCTGGTTGGCCGTGAGGATGGGCTCTATCTGGCAGAATTGCCCACGAAACGGTGCAATCCTCCATCCGACAGCCCCCGTCTGCTGCTGAGCCTTGTCATCCCCAAGCTGTTTGCTGGGACGGTGCTGCTGGGTCCCCCCCCCCAACCCCAACCCTGCCCGCCATCGAGCAGCCCTCCGCCGCCGTGCTCCCCCCGCCGCACGCCTCCTCTGCTCGCAGCATCTCTCCCCTCCGCATCCGCTATAATTGACATTTTCCATCTGACAGGTTCTGTTTTCCCTTCCCGCGGTTGCTAAGGAAACCGGAGAGAGGGCCCGGGAGCCATTAGCTGCCGTCATCGCCTGCCCGTCCGCAGAAATGTCACTTCTGCTAACGAACACCGGAGGAAAAAAAAAAAAAAAAAGTTAAAAACTGAACAAAACGCAGCGCCAAGCTGCTGTCAAGTTAAAGAAAGGGGGGCAGCGTAATGGCCCCCCTGTCTCACCACCCTGTGCGAAGGTGGTGCGTCCGCACCCCGATGCAGGGCTCAGCATCCTTTGCCTGGTCCACCTTTGCCTGGTCAGCCCCTGCAAAATGTAGGAGTGAGGGGTTCTCCTGTCCGGGCACTGGTGCCCACAGAGTGTCCCCAGCCATTGGGAAAGACAGAGAGGTGGCCATGGGGCTTTCTGGACCCCCAGATGGAGGTGTCAAAGCCCCATTTGCCCTCCTGGGGTGTGCAGAACCCCCAGGGCTGGGACTGCGGGTACACAAACAGCCTCCCCTGGGCTGCTTGCTGTCTTGCTCCTGCTGCCCTGTTGGGATTTTAAATTCTCTTGAAGTGCTTTGTTATTAAAAAGCAGACAGTTACCCTTCACCGCTCCCCTACACGACAGTGGGGAGATGGGCTGCGGCAGCCCTTACAGCTCCCTGCTGAATTAAGTTTACAAAAACCAAACATTCGTTGACCAAACCGCTGTGGTTCTGCATCGTGCCACGTGCAAGTTGCTGTGTTGTGTGGAAGTTAAGACTTTGCTGCTGTCTTCATAAATTCCTGCAGCGTTCCTTCTGCTTCTCTTCAGAAACTTTTCTTTCCCATCATGGTTTCTTCATTCCCTTCCCCTCTTATTTAGAGAAATGCCAATATTCTCCTAATTGGAAAATCAGATAGAACACGATCCAGCGGCTCGTTGGAAATCCCACATGTGGTGGAGCTGGGGAGAAAGCTACAAATTCCTGCCATCCCATTTTGGAATATCTTCCCTGTTACTGTAATTCTTTACTTCTTTAACAAGATATCAAGCCAAAGGAGACCCGGGCTCCTCACTGCCAGCTCCACACAACCCCCAGGTTGTCCTCTACAACCTGCTCCAAATGAAGATAGAGCATTATACACCTTCTTGCCCCTTCTCTGTCCTGTCAAGTCTGCGTGACCAATGCGATTACTGTAGATTCAGTGATAATTTATTTCTTTTGCTCGTGGAAGTGCTCACATGCAGCAACACCTTCAGGGACTTTTGCTTTATTATTTGACATAACTCAGGGCCCTCTCACCAAGTAACGTTTTCAGGTATTTGTCGCAATCAGGTCTGGTTTTGGTGGGACTGTGTTATGTCACAGCTGGGAGCAAGAACTGTATCTTTGCCAAATCTTAAGCTTTAAGAAAAACTTGAACTACTTGGAGGTTCAGGTGGCCTTGGAGGAGTTTGAATTTCTGGTCTCTGGTGAGTTACTGTTTAACTTCCGTGCCAGGTTTTGTCCTTTCCCACTTGTGGTCCTTTTTCAATGAAGGGCAGAGAAATGCTGGCTCGGAGAGAGGAAGGCACCAGGCCTGTCTCAATTCCCTTCTGAAGACTTGTCAGTAATGCCAAGGAAAGGCTTTCAGCCCTGTGTTTCCCTTCATGAGTGTATGGCAATAAAAAATCATGACCCAGAGCTTTTCATGGGGCTTCTTGTGCCGTAGCTTTGCCTGCTTCCAGCAGCCAGCTGAGAGTTAATTTGATGGGCTGCTGGCTGAGGGCAGCAACCCAGACCTAAAGGTGGTGGTGAGACACAGCCAGAGATGGTGACAAGATTCCTGCAATTTCTTGTCTCCATTACCCAAACCAGGTTTCCAGCCTCTCCCACGCCTCTGGGTGCTACTTGTCGCAGATGCACAAGAAACAAGACTTTCTCAGCTGCTTTAGGAAGGGGACAGGAGACCAACAAGTCTTTGTGGCGCTGAAGGTGATGGGAAGGTGCATAGGGGAGTTTTCTCCACCTTTTTCCACCACGAGACACCTCTTTCCCACAGGCGTGAGGTGTGTTACAAGGTTTGATGCGCCCTCCCATCCAGCCCCGCGCTGGTTTTGGGACCGTGAAGTCCCCATTGCTACTGGTATTGTCACTTCCTTGCCAGGAGTTACCTCTGGGGAGTGTTTCCCTGATTTTAGAGCGAGAAATGGCCACGTAAAAGGAAATAAAACACTTCCCTGAGCAAGTAAGGCCAGTCCCGGGTGGCTGCGGGGCTGACGGGGTGATGTGCAGGAGGAAGAGGAGGGAGGGAGCCTGCCGAGCTGCGTCTACCTGGCTGGAAAAAGCGGAGGGGGACCCTGGAGACTCATTGACCAGTGTTTTGGCTGTTTGGTCTTGTGATTTTATTTATTTTTTTCTTTGCGGAGAGTGAGCAAGCCCCAAGGAGAGACCTGATGTATAGAGCTTTATTTCCGTCTCCTGCCTGCTTTATGGTATTCTTCCTTACCTCTGTGGGTAAATGTTGGCTCTTTAGTGGCAATGACTGCATCTATTATGCAAGGCTGAGGAAGTGGTGAAATAACAGCATGAGAAATGTGCTCGACTGAGTATTCAAATGCGAGCATAACGAGTGCAGGCAGTGTAGCACCGAGTCCTGAGGGACCTGGGAGCTTTGGTTCGACTTTTATTTCTTTAAAAAGAAAACCTTAACCCTCCCGCCCCCTGGGTATTATTTTCAAATTAATTACTCTCATTACATTAATTGTGTGAGTGCCTGTTCCATTTTCCCCCCTTTCAGTGGGTTAGGCTAGAACAGGGCTGCTAAAAATATAAAACCTAGGAATCACGCGGCAACAATTAATCCAGAAAAAGGAATGCTATTGCTACACACACTGTCCTTGTTTAACAGATAATAAATAACAATTAATAAATGATCCTGTGTTGGAGCACGCCCTCCCCCCAGATGTAATGCTGATAAATTTCTCCCTCGCTTGGGGGTTAGGGAACGCCGGCTGTTTAAAGGCAAACTACAAATCTAAAATGAAAATTGAGTTCTGCCTTGTCATATGGCTCAAATGCCCTCCCGTCTAGGCTGGGGTGGGCATTCATCGCAGCCGTGATGTATGTTTTAATTTACCTAGTATATGTTATTAGATTATAAGCCCCTTAGGGCAAGGATCTCATGTTTTATACCTCTAAAGCACTGCACACACCTATTGAACTATATAAATACCTTTTACAAAATGAATTTGTCCTCCTGCTGTGAAATCCTGCCATGCCTCCTGGTTTGCATAAATATCCTAGGACATACCAGTCTGCGGCGATTTTGACACGGGGGCTCCTGTGGAATTTCTGGTGGTGCCGATGTCCCAAACGCTGTGACAAATCTGACTGTGCCAGAGAGGGCAGGAAGGTCCAATAGATGTTAAATTGTTTTGGGTTGTGTTTTGGTTTTTTTTTTTTTTTAAATGTAGTCTTTTCTAGTGTGTTTTATGGGGGAGAAGCTGGAAGTTTAGTAAACTGGGACAGTCAGTGAGTATTTAATGTCTTGGCTCCATTTCTACCTTAATGCTGTGTTTCTCAGGGCTACCCAGGATCACACTCTTTTCTCCTCCCACTGGTGTTTTCCGCATTTTACCCTTACTCTGAAATGTCACCAGCAATGGGTGACCTAACCCACTGGATTTTCACTTCTCCTGTGTTTTTCCTTTTTAGAAAATCTTATCCTGCTGTTTAAATTTCTGCTTTAATGCTAAAGCATCCTTCTCGCGCCCGTGGTGCTGTAGTGCAGCATCTTTTCACTGAGGATCTTCAGAGCACCTAAGGGAGTGATGTGCCAGGGCTCAATGAAACGTGGTGGGAGATGAGCTCACCTCCAGTTATTCCTGCCTGAATTCTGGGAGCAGTAAATGAGTGCACAGGCTGCTGCCCATCCACATAGGCTGTTGTGTGGTCTGGACTCACCTTCCCTGACCTAATCCTTAGCCCCAAGTACGCTGTCAATAAACTCCTCTGCCAAACTCACAGCTTCTGCTGAAGTTATAAAATATCTCAATGAAAAATATCCAGAGTGCAAACACTCGAGAATCCACTGTACCTCGTAAGTTGATTTTAATTAAGCTTTTGGGTTTTTACATTAATATGCATCTCTGTTCTTGTCTAAGCTATTAGAGTTTATTTTGTTTCTTCCATTTATATTGAATTATTAAGAGGAACAGGCAGATAGACTCATGTCTCTAAACTTTCTGGTCACTGCCAAATGCAGGCTTTGTCTCCCTAGTGTATAAATGCTAACTCAAAAAAGTTCATTAGCTTGTTCTAATCAAGTTGAAAATATTATTATTAAAGCAGAGGAATCTGGAGTTAATCCCTGATTTGAGAGGAGGTGCTTGCTATTTACACTGGTTTAAATGTCACAAAACTTACCTACTGCTTGTATCTCCACACTCCCAGCAAAATAGCATGACAAGAAATGACTGATCGCCTGAACTATTCAAAGACTACGTAGAATTTCCTACTGTGTGAGAAAGGCAGAACAAAAGGTGAGCCAAGAGCTAAACGGGATTAGGTGCTAAAATATTTTTCCCTTGCCCTGCTTCTGCAAATATGGCTCGCGTGGCTATGATATTCCAGGCAGACTGACCTTCCTAGAGCAATATTCCAGCCTGCTTTCCATGGGTGGGTCTTAGAGAAAGATGACTTCAGGTTCGCCAGTAGCAGTGGGGTTGAACACAACCCTACTCATCTCCAGGCCTCAGCAGAAAGCTTCTCTGCTGTCTCAGAAATGCATCTTCAAATCTTGGGGAGTCTCTGAGTCAGAGGGGAGACCTTCAGCTTCTGCATTGCAATTGCGTAGTTAAATAATCCTTGGGATATTTTGATGTTTCACTGTAGTGTTTATTATCTAAACTCTAGGCTGCTCTCAATGTCCTGGCTGCTGTCTGAGAAGGGAGCAAGGGGGAAAGCAGCACCTTGTTCTTTGCATCAGCTCAGACCTTAATAAGCCATTGAGTTGTCTGGAGCTCACAGCAGAGCAGATAAGTGGAAAGTCTGGCAGGTGACACCACCATCCTTTTCACTGAAAGGGTTATCAGACATTGGAATGGGCTGCCTAGGGAGGGGGTTGAGGCACCATCCCTGGAGATGTTCAAAAGACGGGTTGATGTGGTGCTGGGAGATATGGTTTAGTGATGGTGTTGCTTTTTGTTTGTTGTGTGCATGTTTATTTTTGTCAAAAGTAGGTTGATGGTTGGACAAGATGATCTTTAAGGTCCCTTCCAACCTAAAAGATTCTGTGATTCTGTAGGAAATTGGTCACAGGGCCCATTCTCTACTTTCTCACCACTTCTGTACCAGGGGGACATGCAAAGTCAGTGCACAATGTCACGGGAGCAAACCAACGTGTCCTGCTTTCTCCAGGGCTTTTTTGGGGTTTATACGGCCAACCTGTGATATCCCTGCACTCACTCATGGTCAGCTGTGAGATCAGCATCCCTGTTGTCAATATTGAAGAAAAAGTGTTTCCTTTGGTGCTCATGAAGGACACAGCTGAGCCAAGCGCTGCATCATCTCCCCCAGCTGCTGCTTTCAGTTCGGGCCCATGTAAATCGTCCTGTTCCAGCTGGTGTCTCTGGACAACACAGTGCGTGTGCCATGAGATGTCACCAGAGCTGCTCCTGATGGGGATGCTGGGTGGGGGACAGCAGGCTGGGCCAGCTCCACATGGTGGCCCCAGGCACGTCACGGCTTGGCCCTTTGCGTTGCATGAACCGGGCAGAAAAAGATTAGTTTTCCCTTGGCTGAAGCTCACTGCTCAATCTGTGGGTGCCTTGGAAAGCTGTGGACAGGCCTGGCCTGAAACCAGAGAGCCTGGAGACAAACTGGAAGGTTGGAGAAACACAAAACAAAACATGATCCAGTAAAACAAAGGAACAACGTTTCCCAACTTCAGGTTGTTAGAAAGGTTCATTTGGGATTCGGCTTGGCTGGGAGCGATGGTGAACCAGCTCTTCTCCAGCTTCAGGCCATGGTCAGATGTCCTCTCCTAGGTCCAGCTGTCCCCACTGGGGCTGTAGCACTGGAGATGTTGGGGGTTCCCACGCATGTGGCACTGATGGTGGAAAGGGTCTCTGGAGGATGTATTCCTGGCCTGGCAATTCCCCAAAAGCCACCCCTAGGGGTGCCACCCTCCCCGGCTCGCTCCCAGCTCAGGCACATTGCACGTGTGTGACTGTTTCCAAACGATTTGCACATCTTGGCAGTTGCCTGGAGAGAGATTTTTCTCTTGTTTTCTGTGCTGGTGTTTTGCTTTGTTCACGTGCGTCTCAGCTGCTTCTCCCAGGAAGGAAACATCAGGTGGGTTTTATACCTCAAACAAGTTGAGAAACGGGCCAGGGCTGGGGGAGAGACCCCTTTGGGGGTGGTCCTCTCAAGGCATTGGCCACCACGTAGGGCAGACTCTTTGCACAGCACCAGTGTCTGGGCTTTGCCAAGGGTCTGCTGAGAGCCCCACGCTGTCCAAGGCAAGGAAGGTGTGAGTCCCTGTGTCACTGGGCTGAGGCCAGAGGCAGCTGAGGTTGCTGATCACCCCTAGTCCTTGTCCAGCTCCCTGGACACCTCCAAGCCTACCCCTGCTCACTGTCCGGGTCCCTGGGGCCCTCCCGGGTCCTCTCCACTGCCATACCATCTCCTGGGTCTGGTCTGTCTGGGGTTTGCTGTGGGAGAAGGGGAGACAGCCACCCAGATCCCTCACACAGAGAGAGGAAGTCACGGAAAGGGGAGGTCACATTCCTGTCCTCCATGCACGGTCCAGTCCCTCTGGAACTGCAGGGAGATGGTGCACGGTGAAGGTTCCTCCTGCCTGCAGGACCAGCAGGGCTGGCATGGCGGGGGCAGAGCCACCTCGGTCCCTATGCAGCAGAGATTTGGGGTCAGGCTGGCAGCCAGGGGCTGTAGGGGCTGACTGTCAGTATAACTGCACCCACATCACCCACACGGCAAATGCGAACCCAGGTGCTGGTTTTCCTGCTGCAGCAGGAGCAGCTCCCGGGGATGCCTGGGCTGGCTACGGTGCAGGGGGACACGCCGATGCACTGCCACTCCTCATCCCAGGGAGGGACACAGACGGGCTGGTGTCACGTCTGGCCATTGACAGGCACCGGTGACACCTCTGTGGCTTGCTTTCTATTCTTTACCCCGCTTTGACGCCACGCTGATGCTGGTCTTGAGGGAGATGTCGGTTAGCTGGCTGGGGGAGCTGGGACGGAAGCTGCAGGGTTTGTGTGCTGCTTCCCAGCTTTGCAGGAGGAGAAGAAGCTGGGGAAGGGCAGGCACCTCAGCCTCCACACAGCTCTTTGTGCTTCCCTGCAAAGATTTGGGGAGGATGCCCAAAGGCAGGAAGGTTTTTTGGGGTTTGTTTTTTTTTTTTTTTTTTTTTTTTTTTTTTGGGGTTTGTCTCTTTAT
>VXAK01024479.1:167425-198190 GCA_013399435.1 Arenaria interpres
TTGGGTTTTGTTTTTTTTTTTTTTTTTTCTTTTTTTTTCTGGAGAGTTGCTGCTTAATTCTTTAATTCGGTGGCACGGGTGTGTGGAGCGGGGGATCGTAACGTCTGTCTGTGAGCGTGAGCGTCCGCGGTGGCATTGTTCCCGCAGCCCCGGCTGTGCTGCTGCAGGCTGCACTAAAAATAGGCTGCAAACATCATCCCTCTGCCACCATCCAATCAGTGGCACGGCGCGGGGACGCGCGCCCCGCTCGCCGCCTCTTCCCTCCAGCTCGAAAGGCTGTTGACAACGCCGGCCGGACTGGAGAGAGAGGGGGATGGTTTCCCTTCTAGGAGAAAACAAGAGCTTCTCGTTAGGAGTCGGGGCGTTCGAGCGTACGGGGCCGCACAGCAGTGACTCACCCCAAGCCTGGTGCCCTTTGCTGCCCCGAAACTCTGCCCCGGCTGCTTGTGTCGGAAAAGCGATAGGGAAAGGCTGCGAGGGATGGTGAAGGGTGAGATCATTTCCAGTGGTGTAGCCAGAAGTCTTATCTGTAGCGTCAGCGTGCAGATTTGGTTATGAACAAGTAGGGTGAGGTTTGCTGCTCTCACCTGCAGGGCAGCCAATTTTTCCAACGTTGGAAAAATGTGATCCGGAGTCTCCGAGACCCTGTCCCCTTTTTCAGCAGCATAACCGGGAGGCAAGATTTTGGAAAAACTAGCCAGGAGGTTTAATTTGACAGTATCCTTCTAACATGCTGTTGAGTACCACCGAGTTGCAGATCACTTGCAGTAGCAAAGGGCAAAATCCATTTTTTCTTCCAATAGGAGTTGATTCAAAACTGCTATTCCTTTTCCTCTCCCATAATTGTTCTGTCAATAGCGCTTTACAGAATATTTACAAGATATAGTAAATGCCATAAAGTACCTATAACCTTAGACAAATACAATATACAAGTCATTGCTGCAGATGCAAGAACCTGTGCTAGAAATGTAAATCAAACTTTTGCTGAGCCTCAGAACACGGAAGATAATATTTAGGTTTTATTAGGTTTCATTGCTATACCTTCCGTACCTTCCAAGGTTGGGTTAGGAAGAGACACGCCAAAATCCCAAGGGGGAACCTGTAATTACAAGATTCACAGCCTGTTTATACAGGCTGATGAAACCTGAATAGGTCTGACAGCTCCCGCCTTCACTTCCAAACTTAGGACTGCATCTCCCATCCTTGGAGCACGGGGATGTTGTTCATAGCAGGGTGATGCTGTAGTGGTTTACTTTGCAAGGCAGACCTTGTAGGCTTTTTTCTCTTGTTGGTGAAGCTAGGAAAGGGCCACCTACCTTTGCTGTTCCAGCAGCTGGGGTGGTGCCGGTTGCTCTGGTTTGTATGTGTTGGCTGGAAAGCCGGGCACGACGGGGAGGCTGTTCTGGCAGGCTCAGTGCGTGCACAGCTCTGGTCTCTCCCTCATCATGTGAGTCGTTTCCATAAACCCTAAAGGAAGTCTGGGAATCGGCACCCCAGAAACACTCCTCAAAAACAGCCGAAGCCAAGAAAGGTCAAAGGATCCCAGGAGACTTGATGGAGGTACTCAGGAAAGTGTCTTTCCATGGGCCTCTTGGTTTTCTAAGCCTTAAGTCCATGTTAAGATTTCTCAGGAAACAAACTGGGAAGCACAAACCCATGGGAACTCTCCCTGACCCCCCTCCAGGCAGGAATTACAGTGTGTTTTAAAAGCAACTAAAAGCAAAGCTGCTTATTTCTGCTAACCCCATCCTCCATGTCCCGTATCACGCTGCAGCTGCAAGGGCTCTCTGCCTAGATTCTGCCTAGATTTGGTATTTGAAGTCTTCCAGATGTCGAGAGGCAGCTAAAGAGCTGGAGCCCTATCCCTGCAGCCCTCAGTGCAAGGACCACGCTCCTGGTCCAGCTGTGAAAGAGTCACAGTCTCGCAACCCGACAGATCTGTTTGGGGTTGAAGGGACAGAGTACCTTGGGAAAAGCTCCTGGGCTCACATTGCCAGATTTGGATATTTTGCAACTCCCATAAGGGGCAGAGCAGAACTATTTAGGTTCATGGTCAGTGCCTTGAGCAGTGATGCAGCTCCTCCACCCTTCTTCCCAGGAAATCGGTTCCTGCAAAGCCACATCCACATTCAGCCGGGCTCTGACCCGTCCAGATGCCCCCTCGCTCCCTCGCTGGCGTTCCCAGCAGTTTTTCCTGGAGCAAGGAGGATCCTGCACAGCTCCATATTGGGTGCTTTTGAAAAATCAATGCAGGAAACTCAGTCACCCCAGTCCCACCCCAACCCCTGCTGTTCCCCACCAAATCCCTTTTCCTAAACCTCAGTCACCATGAGGAGCCTCTCCTCTTTTAAATACAGAAAAGGATTCCCCCCACACACATTCCAGGACTTTTTCCTGCCATTCCCAGGACTTTTTCCTGCCGTTCCCAGGGCTTTTTCCTGCCATGCTCCAACCTTGCCCTGGGGGCCTTCCTCCCAGCAGCCTGCACTGCCACCATCAGTGCCCTTCCATCCTCACCCTCAGTGCCCTGGGATGGCTCCCTGGGAGCAACAGGCTCCGCCGAGCCCCAACCACACGTTTTATTTCCCTCCAAGATATAAGTTCTAAGTAAAATAACATTATCTCATTGCATTACATCTCACCATGCCAGGGGCTCTGCGGCTTTGTAATGTCAGAGGAAAAGCCAGGGAAGGGCTCAGTGCTGAGAGGGGAACAATAGGTGTTTAAAAAAATCACCATTTCTTTTGTATTAGCTGCATACTTTAAAAGGATCGCTCTTACCCTTTTAAAACACCATCTAAGTTTCTTGCTGGGCAATTAACATTCCCCAAATGACAGTAGCTGCGAGTTGTATCTGTGGAAATGGATGCTGGTGGAAAGACATATTATACTAAAAGGTTAGTTTGGTTGTTTTTTAAAGGGAGGATGTTTTCTATTAATTATCTTTTATATACTCAAACACTGACTCCCATTACTCTTCCAAGTCAGGGACAGTGAGAGATGTGTCAGGGCTGGGGAACAACACACAAGCAGTAAGATTAATTGACACTTAGAAATCAGATTGTGATGAATAGATCTCAGCCTCCCGAGGAGATCCATCTTCTTTAGGGTGCATTTAGGGCTCGGGCTGCCTTTAATATATGCAATGAAGCATCTTTACCTTGCATATGATACTGCTGCTAACCCCATGGCATGACATCCTCGCCGCCTATGGCTGGCTGGTGATAGGATATTTTACAGTCCACCGGTTAGTGGTTTCTTGCTTTTTTAGGCATTTTTTTAAAGTGCTAACGCATAGTGTACATGAACCCAGTGGCCAACAGCCTAAGGGCTTCTGAACCTCCCGAGGGGCCAAAGTTTTTCTCTTTTCTTTCCTACTCTTCAACACAGATACATTACATTTCAAGTGTAAGAGACATTGTCACCCTCAGGCAAACTGCCCCCTCCCCAAAATCCTTTTTAATCAGGCTATTTTCTGATGGTCTACCTCTCAGTTCAGTGTTCAAAGCACCGCAGATGCTACTGTGGAAGTGATTACAATTTCATTAGCTGTACGAGCCAAGCAGGAGGAAAAGCAATACAGGAGGGGTTTGATTCAGCACCGAGAAGAAGGACACAGGGTTCGCTGTCAAGGAGAAGATGGAAAAACAGATGCCCCAAACTGTAAAGCCACATTTAACAGAGCAATGCAGTAGGTGAGCCTGTGGGAATAAAACCACGGTGGTGCACACTGGAGTGACCTGCCCTGGCATCTGCAGCCACTTGCCAAGGCACGGGCTGGACTGTGGGCTTGTCCTTGGGGCTATTCCCAGCCCTTCCTGACTGTGAACTGGGGAGAAAGGGAGGGGAAAATCTTACTGGTGGCATCTGCCGTTCTCCATAGGGTCACTGCAGCCCTAGCTGTGACACAGCAGCTTCTCCCACCCTTTACCTGTCCGACTTCAGCTCTGCTCCATGTACCAATTACTTATTCCACTGTCTACTTTCCTGGGAGAGGAGAGGTGAGGTTCCTCCTGGCATTTGGGAAATGCTGGGAGGGAGGCCGAGTGTAGCTCTGCCAGCCCAGTCCTTGCAGGGTAAACAGCGGGGAGGCAGCGTGTGCCTCAATAGCTTTAAAGCACTTTGGTTTTGAGCTATTTTTAATTGTTTGTTTGGGTATTTTCAAGTGTGTGAAGATGACTTGATTTTCCTTGGTCCTCACTTTGGCATCATCCCTTCCCTTTAAAGGGATGCGCTTACATCCCTTCCTGCCTCACAGAGGGGACAAGGGTGGTGGGGACAGCAGAAACGTGATAGATGTACCTTAGAGACAACATGAGAGCTTTGAGAGACGGAGGGCAGGAGATTCTGAGGAGTAAGGACAGAGGAGGCTGGAAACAGCAACCCCTCAGCACTCCCTGTGCAAAACCAGGGGGGTCTCCTCCACACGCAGGGCTTGCTGAAAGGGCTTGCTGCATTCCCAGCGTATATTTTCTTTTTTAATAATGCAGTGCTTTAAAAATCCAGCGGTGACAAGGAGGGAGGAGAAGAGGATAGAGCATTTCAGCATTAACACTGCTCTTCTGCTCATAATAACATGCTGGTACTTTTAGGAGTATCTCGGAGCTTAAGGGGTGAAAGGTGAAGTTATCTTTCAAGAACAGCACTAACACTACAGAGCTACTTAATGCGAGCTGGGAATAATACAGGGCCGTGAGTTTAACCGGACAATGTTGTACTGGGTTGGTTTCATCCTGTCTGCGTTGGATTGTGGTGTTTTCCCATTGAGTCAGGGGTTTAGTCTTCCCCTCCCCCCCCTTTCCTTTCTTCCCTTCTCTCCCTCCCCCCTTTGCATAGACCCAATTAGCAGCGCAGCGGCTGCTTTGCTGATGCAGCGACAGTTCCTTCTGCTCCCAGGATCAATGCCGAGCTGCTCCTACATCCTGCAGCGGTGGTCGGCATGACAGTGTCCTTCTGCCAGCCCCTGGAGTGCCGGTGGGAATGCACGGAGCACAGGGCTTGCTCTCCACGTGTGTGCGCATCCACCTCCATGCCCTCATGTGAAATCTCCTCTCCCAGCAAGCTGTGCTGTGCGCAGGAGAGCTGGGGCGGTTGCTACCACAAGGGCTTTTATACAAGGGGAAACTGTGTAAGTCCTTCTGTATTTATCACTTTTCCCTTGTTTGGTACGGCACGATGCAAGGAATACCTTTTGCCCCACGCTGTGTGGGTCTCCTCCTCTCTGGAGGTTGGTGGCTGTGAGAGGGCTCTCCCAAAAGTGTCTGGGAGCGCTGCTCTGGGCAGGTTGCTGGGATTTGGCTCTTCTCCCTAGCTCTGGAGGGTTCATCTGCAGCATCCATCGCTGCCTTGGCAGACTGAGCAGGTGCTTTTGTAACCAGCCCCATGTTTCTCAGGGCTGGCGCAAGTCAAAACCTTGGGAATGTTTCCATCTCCCTGCCTAGGATGCGGGAATAAGCGATGGAGAAGCCAAAGAGTGCTGCCTCCCTCCTGCAATACTCCTCCGCTCGTTTTATCTTGGAGCTGGCAGTGAAGGGCAGGTCATAGGAAATATCATACTGTGACACAGCCTGGACGGAGTGGATGTTTGTTAAGACAGATGGGACTTTCTGTGAAAAAGAAGGGCCTTGTTTTCAAACTTGGGGCCGTATTTAAACCTGCAGGCTCTGGGCAGTGGAAAACAAGCTGGTCCTTGAGCCACAGCTTGCCACAGGCATCGAAATTGCCTTGGCTGGTGCCAGAGCCAGGCAGGGGTGACTGGTCACAGCTGCCACTATGGGAGAGGTGAGAACTGATGGGAAATGTTGTGAGAGGATTCACACCAGATCCTTACATTGCCTTAGAAAATACTAGAGATTGTATTTCTATAGCCTTTTCTGTGTTATTCTTGGTTTGACTCCTAAAGAAGTGTGGTTTAGGTGATTGCACTCCTTGTACTTGGCTGAGACTGGTCGTCAAGCCTAACCTACTAACTTCTCAGCTCAGTGCTTTGCTTCAGTGGCATGTGATTGAAGGAGTAAAATCTCAGTGATTTTAACTACACATTTCATAAAAGTTGGTGGGCAGATAAAGGAAAGAGACTTTAGTAGTAAAAGACCCCACTGAGAAGGGCTGCAGCGTGGGTTCTGGCGGTGTGAAACATCAGAGGATCCACCTGGGAAAAGAGATCTTAAATGCAAGCAGAAAATACAGTCATGTTATGAAATATTAGGCACCGGAGAATCTATTCCTGACTAAGGTTTCTCTAAGTGCTTTGTCTGATGTCTGTAATGGGATGCTCTCAGAAGCTTTTCCTGTGGTCATGACATTCACATCTGTCTCCCTTCTGGATTCTTTAGTGTATGCTACGGGGTTGAACCCACAATCTGCCTTGGATAAAATGCCAGGCAATGAGACATGATGCATAGCAAATCAGGCTTCATTATTCTTCCTGTTGGCAAAATTACTCTCCTACGCCAGTGGGATAATATATGTTCAGCAAGTAGCCACCACCTTGGTCCCCATCTTGGCCCGTCTTCTTCAAGCGTAGCCCTCTGCCCTGCCATCCAGATGTGACCCGAGACACAGGGTGAGACAGTCCTGGGACTGCTGGAGGGGCTGTAAAGCCAACGGTGCTGAGAGCAAAAGAAGTTGGCACGATTTTTAATGTCCTGGAGCAGCAAGGAAGGTGTCGGCTGATTTACTGCTCCGCAGTTTGGCTCTGTGTGCTTTGAAACCACCTCCTTCCCCCTTGTTCTGTTGGTTTCTTCAAAAGAAAACTAGACCAAACACTGGGAAGGTACCAAGCTGCCACGATCCCAGAGTGTCGGCGGCTTCAGTGGGTTGAGTTTTACTGGAAAGCTGGATTTTTTTTTCTTCGTCAGACTTTCTGTGCTAGAAAGCGGGGTAGCCAGACAAATATTTGCTCCCTGACTCCCTTCCTCCTCTTCGCTGCGCAGCAGGGATCGTGTGGTTTCAATTTCAGTGTATTTTGGGAACGTGCCTTTCCCATTGGCACCACCCTGCAGCAGCATCCCAAAGCTGAGGGGTCGTGAACAGCCGAGCTCCGCTCTTGCATGGAGCTTAATGCAAAGTGCTGGAGGGGGAATGGCCACACTCAGCTGGAAAAGTCCCCTGGAGCAGCCAGGCTGCAGCAGCAGGATATTGCTCCCAGGTGGAAAAAGTAATGAAGGAAAATATCATGCAGTTTTAAAGATTTGAGCTTCTAAATTGCCCACTTTCTGCAAGAGGAGCGTTCCTGTCGCTCTCAGGCTGGATCTGGTCCCGGGGCATGGGGTAAGTTATAGAATTGTTCCTATGACCCAACCTTTCCACCTGTGCATGTGGCAGGCATGCAGCAAGAACTACCCATCAGCATTTTCTCTTGCCCACGTTAGATATGTTCCCTTCCTGCCCAATGCCAGGAGCAAATTTTGGCAGTGATAGCTAAGGGTTGGGTACGTGGCATCTGCTGGAATCTGGTTGGGATGAAACTGCCCTGAAGGAAACACAAAACACACATGGCATCAGTGTCCATCAGGCAGGGATGTCCACCATGGCCTCCTGTGGCACCAGTCATTCCCTGCAAGGCCTCCTTATCCCCTGGGGTCAGCGTGGGAGTATCATCCCCGTTCCTCACCAAATTGTCTCTGCCAGCATCAGGGTGATTAGCCAGAGACTCCCGGTCAGGCTCATTTTGCTCTTGGCTGCCTTGGCATTTTCTAAACCCCCAGGGCTAAACCTTCCTTTGGGCTGTGGTATCTTCTTGGTGCAATAAATGCCATCCAAAGAGAGGAGCAGCATGTTTGGGAAAAGGCTCTGGCTGCTGCTGCTCTCGGGTGATGCTGCAAGCGCAGCAGGCTGCATCGCATCCTCAGGCTCTCCACAGGGTGGGCAGCTTTTGCAAGGAGGAGGAAGAGACTTTGGCTCTTGTGCCTGATGATGCTGAGAGATATCAGATCTCCTCACACAGCAGCGGTTTGTATAATCCCTCTGATGCTTCCTCCTACCTGCAGCTTCTTCCCACTGGCTTTTAATGAGCGAAGGCGACAGTAAACTTACATAATGAAGGGCAAAGTCTAATTGAAGCTTGATCTTTCTTTTGCAAGGCTGTTTTGTGGCTGCGAACCCCATGCCAGGCTACGCCTTGCTCTGCCTCATCTGCCTGTCCTTGCGGATGAGATGCTGCCTCAGGAGGGCCCTGCGCAGCGCTGAGCAGCTTAAGGCAGATTAGGATCTTAATTCTTCAGAGAATGATCTTCTGATCTCCTTCCCTCCCCGCCAGTCAGCAGCGGCTCCGCAGCCCCATCTCAGCTCTCTGCCTCTGAGTGGAGATGACAGCTGAGATGTGCTGGCAGGGGAGCCGAGAAATCCATGGTTTGAGATGCACGTGAGGAACGAGAAGAAGTCGTCCCAAAATCCGAAGGTCCTTGAGCACTACATGGTGTTGCTGACCCACAGCCAGGATTTGGAGGTGGAGGAGAGTGTGACTTTGCCATCCCAGCAGGCTGGAGCCTGGCTGAGTTACCCCCTCCACCAGCCAAGTGATTAACCCATCCTGCTCCTCCTTTTCTTGGAGGTGCCTTAAGTATTAAAGTCAAGCAGAAAGATCAGGTCTTCAGACAAGAAATGAGCTGCTGGGATTGCAGGTGAGGGCTGGGATTTCCTCCTGTGTGCTCTGGCACACAGGTGGCACCTGAACCCTGCAGAGCTTCAAGGGGCAAAATTTCTGCATGTGGAATAGGAAAACGGCAGACAGGGGAATGCAAACCAGCAAGAAGGATTTTGATGGGAAAAGGTGTCTAGAAGAAGTCGTAATGAGTAAATGCAGCCTGAAGTGCTCTGTGGGAAGACCACGGTGCCTGGCTGGGGCGCTGCCGTTCATCGCCCTGGACGTGTGCTGGCTGTGGTCAGTAGCTCTCCCCAGCGCTTTCTGCGTCTTTTCACCTCGTTTTGCAGATGGCAAGCCCTGGCTGTAAAGGCCCTTATTTTAACACTTTGTCTCTGTGCAAGAATGAGGGGGAAAATGGGCACAGGCAGTTACACTGAACAGGTAACACAGTTCAAATGATGTTTTCGTGCTGAGGTCATCACAAGTGCAGATGGACCTGGCATGCAAACCCTGCCCTCCCTGTGAACGGCAATTTGGATATGGGCAGCAGGAGCCCATCTCCAGGAGATTTTTCCCTCCTGTTTCCGAGCTGCAGACCGGCATACTGGTTATTCTCCATAATCCTGTGGACCCTGGGAGGTTTGGGGTTGAGAGGGCAGAGGGCTGTGATAGTATTTAAAGCTGCCCCCAGCCGCTCAGAGGATGTGGCCATCATTCTTGTGTCCTGGCAGCTTGCTGGGTCCTCGCCGTGAACCCAAAGCAAAATAAATAGGCTGCTTACCCCATCCTTCTCCTGCCTGGCTCACAACTTTTGATTTTGTCATAAAGCTGCTTGACTTGATTGAGAGCGCCATAATAATGATACTTACTGAGGAGGTTTCATCCAGCGATCTGAAATTGAGGTCCAACGATCCCCATTAATGAGCCTTTTATTGCGCCCATCTGGCCGCACCAGGAGCAGGGCTGCAGCACGTTCCCGCTGCTGCCGGCGCAGGCTCATCCCTCACCTCGGTGGCACATCCCTGCTCCTCGTTTACCCCCGCATGGTCCTGACAGGCCTTGGACACCAAAAACCTCTGAAGGCCGGGGTCTGCATGACCTGGGCACATGCCTCGGTCTCCCTTCGTGGAGCTCCTGGAAGGAGGCAGTGCTACGAGGTGGGAATTACTCCCAGAACTTGCAGGGAGGGACGCTGTGGGTGTTACTGCCATTTGCACTGGCTGGGTTATTAACTGCGTTTTTTAAAGAAAAGGGGGGAAAAAAAAAGCGCCTTGTGGCTCTTGGTAACTTGCAGATGTCCTCGCTCTCCTTACAAGCTGGCAGAGCCTTTGGCAGCAGCAAGGCTGAGGTTTAATTTGGAGGCTGCATTGCTGGATTTTTGAGACCCGTCTAAATCTCTGTTTTGTAAACCATCCAGGGCTTTTATGTACCACTGCTGCTCGTCCTCTCCACTCCCCGGGGACTGCGTGTGAGGAAAGTGTGTTCTGCTCAGCAAATTCGTATTTATTCCTTTAATCCTTCTCTGCCACGGTGGGGTGGCATCTCAGTGTCACCTCGCTGGGGACACGAGTGCCACCCTGCTGCCATCCCATGCAGCATGGGGGACTGAGTATCCAAAATACAAGTGCGAAGAGGGCGGCAGGCAGAGGGATGGGTGATGCTGTGGGCTGGGGGGGAGGACGGCTGTCGGCAGTTGAGCTAATAGACTTGTGAGTGCTGCTGAGATAAAAGAGCAAACAAAGAGGAAAACGCAAAGGGAGGCAGGAATGGCTTTTCTTTGCTGCACGTGTTTGACTGGAGGCTGGGGGAGCTGGGGGAGATGGTTTGTGGTCCCCTGCAGCAGTGGGATGCAGTGGGATGGGGGCTGCGAGCCCCCTGTTCAGCCACTGCAGCTCCAGCGAACCCTGGACTGGAATTTTCATTTCTCCCAGCAGCTCCCGGCCCAGCCTGGGCTGATGAGTGGGTGGCATGTCCGTCTGTCTGGGCTATTTTCTGAGCTCATCCCCGTGGCACTGGAGAGTTCCCATGGTATCTGGGCGAGGGAATAGCTTTTACGCTTTCACTATCCTTGGAATTTTGTTGATTATGAGTCATTTGCAAAAAAGCCCCAAACATGCTTGTGCTGTGAGTGGTTTTCTGAGAGCAGCTGGCTCCTCAGACACTGCCACCCTCCCGGCTCCCTTCTCTATTTCTCCTGTGGCTGCTGGGCCTAAACCAAGGCTGGGTGAAGTCCTTGGAGAGGCTCCTTGACCACAGGTTTGAATCAGCCCCTTTGCAAAAAAAGCTCTGGCTCCACCGGAGCATCAATGTTGCCAGACTGGCCATCGCTGGGGTCTTGCACAGGCAGCCAGAGCAAATGCTTTACTTTTTGCTCCTCTGGCTGCGTTCATGTTTCTTTCCAAGCTCTGTCCTTGGGGGATTGCAGGGTAAACCCAAACTCATACCCTTTGGCATCGGGGTTCTCCCATAGCCCGGGATGCAGGCGGCGGGGAGGACACCACGGAGCAGAGGGTGACACAGAAGCTGTCTAGATACTTCACCTGCTGATACAGATGAAAGCCTCCCAACTCCCCATCGAATGCAGGACACACCGACTATAACCTGCAGCATCTTTCAGATGACCACGTTTCTGGCTGCCATCTTTGCTCCGACGTGCAGTGTACCTGCCACCGTGACAGCCTGACGGCCATGTGGCATTATAATAGGATTTGCTCCATGTCTATAAACTCTTATCCTAAATATCATCCCAAATCCTTTGATGCCCAGTGACAACCTGTCTCTTTAAATCTTCCCCCCTCTCCCCCCGAATAAAGCTGTGTGCTCTCAAATCATCGGGAATTCCACGTATCCACCGTATAATTGGATTATATTTTATATGTCTCCTAAAATAATGATATAGTTACATCTTATTCTAACAATGAAGCGACTCAGAACAGAGCAGAGACTCACCGTGGCTGCATTATAAATAATGCTGCCAAGCTGGTTGGGATTATCAGCAAAAGAACTTGTTAGCCTCTTGGAGAGCAGATGCTTAATTAGAGCTGGGTGACACAGATGGGTGCCTAATAAGGGGAAACCACACGTTTTGGTGTTCAAAAAGAGCTGGGAGCAGTTGGTAAGGCTCTTACCACCTTATATTTGCCCAACTACATCTCCCCTACTCTCCAGTTAGGAGCCCTAGGTCCAATTCCATCATCATCTTTGATGATGGATAATAATTATATATTGGGTAAAATGAATGTCAAGCTGAGGTCAGGTTGAGATGCTGTATTTTCCGTTTCCAGAGGCCTGTTAACGTTTTGGGAATCGCCTTCCCAAAAGCAAACTGCAAGGGGTTATGGTTGGGGCATGGCAGAGTTGAAGAAAAAGGATCCCTGTGGGAATGGGAAGTCGACACACTTGCAGACTGAATGCGAAGGGCACTTTCTTTGATACGGTTTGACTTTTACTGTAGAGAATAGCTACAAGAAGCAAAGCTATAATCTTGCCAAAATTTGAGATGCTTAGTGACAGAGTTGGGGCATCTACATGATGGTGGGAGACAGGACTTGTGATGTTTCAGATGCATAATCCGTATCTCTGCCTCTTCACGTTCCGTTCCAGTCTCCAATCTCAGATTACCTGCAGAGGGTGGAAGAAGTTTCTGATGTTTAATCTTGGGGCCAAGAATGGTTCTGTGTCCCTTATCGAGGCATCCTCCACCTGTGGCCTGGTCTGCAGAAGCCCATGATACTCCTGTCAGAGGGATGGTGGTTGCTCTACATCTCCAAAAACCAAGCTCCTTTTCTTCTGGGATGCCTCCAAATGGAGGTAGTAAAAACTCAAGGTTTAGCTATGGAAATGGTGGTTCAGTAGCACCTTCCTGGCATGTTCTTGGGATCCTGATGCTTCAGCCATACAGCACGGCAAATGCTTTCCCCTATCCCTGCTCGTGCAGAAGCTCACAATGGCTCTGTGTGGCTGTTTGCACTGAGCAAACCTCCTAAATTAGATGTCTTAAATAAATGGCATGAACAAATAACTACAGAGAGAGGCCCTCTTCCATGACATCGATCCTGGTTTATGTCAGAAAGCAGCGAAGGGGTGAAGCAGACAAATGAAGACTGGTAGGATGAGAGGTGTGAAGTGACACCAGAATGACAAAGTGTTTTGCAGGAGCAGCCGGGCTCTGGCCCAGCCCTGCTGGAGATGAGCAGAGGTAGCTCTGTCCCATCCCATTTTGGTTGGGACCTTCTTAGACTGACAAATTGCTGCTTTATTCCACTCCACTTTGCTTAGAAATAGAGTAAAAGCTTCTCTCTTCTTCTACAGGTGCACACTGTGCTAAAAAGAAATGCTACCTGCAGTGGATGGGGGTAAATTTGTGCGTAAATTCTTCAAAAAGATCTGCATAACCTAGAGCATGTAGTGTCAGCATTTTGGAAAATGTTAGCCTAGGTCTTCCTGCCTTTTATGGAATAACCCGACAATCCTGATTATCTGTGCGAGTGTCTTAAATTTTACTCAGACCTTGATTGAGAGGTAAGGAGTGACTTTTAGCTCTCTAGTGAGCAATCTGGAAATAAAGAAATAAAATCGTCAACGGGCTTTTATCCGTATGTGTTTCAAAACCAGGGCTTTTGGAATCATAAAAAAAAAAAAAATCAAAACATGTTTTCAAGAGTTTGTAGTACAAATTACCCTATTAAAAAGTACCCTGCTTATAAAAAAGAAAAAAACCATAACCGGTTTTCTGAGGGAAGAAGTGAGGAAAGTATTCAGCAGTTAGTGATCTTCAGTGAATATATTTTCTCTGGGCCATTGTAAGTGCTGGAACTTATCAAAAGAAACAGTTATTTTGATCATAAATGTAGTGGGTGACATGATTTTCTTGGCATTTATTTGGCTTTAAGATGAACAAATTTTTCCCTTGGAAAAAAAACAAAAACACAACAAGCCAGAAAGGTAGATAATTAGCGTGCAGTAGGTAATGGGCAATTTCAAAGTAAATGAGCAGAGCTCGTACCTTCATTCTGAATGGTATTTGTATTAGCTGAATATATTTTCCCTTTTTGAAAATGAATTTTCCTGCATAATTCCCACTTTGGTGACGCATTCTTCCTAGTGAGTCCCGCAGATGATACCTGGCTCTCTTTCTGGGTGCTCCTGTGTAGGGTGATTTTGCAGAGCAAAGCACTTGTTAACTCCTAACCAGACTAAGAATGGATGCTCATTTTGCCCAGATGCTGATGCTTCCCCAGCTCCGTGTGCCTTTTGCTGCTGTAATTCATTGAGTAAGGTGGCTTTCCCTCCCAAAATGTTAATATAAAATTGTTGTTTAGTAAATCAGGGGCATTTGCAAAGCTGGATTCGGCAGTTGAGTTCTGTTTCCTGTGCTTAATACATGACGCGGAGGAAATTCAGTTTTTATCTCCCTGACAAGCCCCATTATCTTACAGGCTTTAGGTCTGGAAAGACTGGTTTCTTTGACTGCCTCTGGATGAGGGTTGCTTTGCATCTGTATTCTGACCCATCCGGTTCTTTGAGAAGCACCAGAAGATGGGGATTTAATATTCATTGTCCAACTGAAGACCTGTGCTCTGGAGCTGATAGCTTGGGTCCTTCTCAACTGCAGCCCCCCAACCAGGGGCTGAGTCCACCCATTGTTATGGACTTGCTTGGGACTGGGAACACAATGGCCCAAATGGGCCTCTTTGCCCTGCAAGCTACATGCTGAGCTGCCCTTTGGGCTTTTGAAAAGCCTCTTTATCTTCAAACAACCTGATTTCCTCTGCCCCATCGTCGCTCCCTCCATGGCACCTACAAGGACAAGCCAGCAGAAAATGGGTCATCAACTCCAGCACAGCCCAAGGGCCGGTGGCCTTTATGCTGTTGACTTTTCAGTGTATAAATAGCAGAACGATTGAGTTTGAGGTCGAGTTATTTTTATCCATCGCCCTTAACGTCGTGGCAAGAGAGTCTGGGAGAACAATAGGGTCTGGTCTCATTGGAGAAGTGGAGAATTCAGCATCTCTCCCTGGGCTGACCATGCACAGATGGGCTCCTTGGTAATTTGCCACAGGGTTGTGATGTGAAAAGGGGGACTTTAGGGCATCTGTACTGGGCAGTGCGGCGTCATGAAAGGTGTAGTTGGCATTAGAATGCCTCCCAAGGTGGTACTGCTGGGCATTAAAAGGAATACTGCTTTTTGCATGGGAATGATTAAATCTTCCCTTTTTATGTTTTTGTTCCTGGGTATCCTGGGTGGAGAAAGAGTGAAACCTCTGCAGCAAAAGCTGAATGCTCTGAGAAATCAGCCCTACCCATTTCCTATATTTGCTGGCAGTCATGAGTGCTTAAAATCATAGTTTTTCTTATCAGCCAAACCCCAAATTGTGAAAATATTATCACCAAGATGGGACCTGCCTGAACTGCGTGCACCAGAAATTGCTCTGGACCACCAGGTTCAGGGAGTCACCCAGGTAGCAGGACCTCCCCAAGCACACTGCTGGAAGCTGGTTTCTCTGAGACATCTCTGCTGGAGGACAACGCCTGCCCCAGCTCCAGACCCTCCAGCCAGAAACCTCTCCTGGTAAGAGGGACAGATAAACTGCCTTTGAGGGATACAGCCAGGGCCACCCACCCCCTCTGTAGTGATTTTGTGGGCAGGTTTCTTGCCTGGGATGCGAGACCCTGAGGTCTGGGTTCCAGCTTGCTTGAGAGCCTGACACCCACCTCCTGGAAACGTCCCATTAGGTTGTTTCAATTCACCTGGTTTTTCAGTGTACTGAGCTCAGTGAAATCTTGCTTAAAAACAGTTGGCAAAACTTTTCTCTGAAGGGAGGGGGAGCAACATTTGCCCTAACATTCTTAGTCCCTCTCTCATTTTTTTTTGGTATAGTCAAATTTTAAGTATTTTATAATCATGTTTAAAAAGCTTACAAACAAAAGGGCTTTCATTGGAAATGTTTATTGCTCTGGTTTTATATATTGGTTTACACACACAATTGTAACTTTGGGTTTTGTCTCAATTTGAGCATTTTTGGTGGCCCAGAAAACCCCCTTCCTGACCAGCTCCAGGTTGGTTTGGGCTGACAGAGCTGAGGAGCTCGGCTGGTGCTGCTGGGTTACTCCTGCTTTACTTGGAATAATTAAGAGAAAAATCAGGCCTTTCATATCCAAAGCGAAAAAAAAAAAAACAGAACCACCCTGGGCTATTAAAAATGTCAAGTGTCTGTTGACTCCTAAAGTATTTCCTCGCTGCCAGAGAGCACTGGGGCTACGGAAGTGGGATCCTTTAAGCTGGGGAATCCCGCGGGCAGGAATCCTGCAGCAGGGGCAGCCACACTGTGCCGTGGGTCGGTTGCCGGCGTCTTGCCCCCCTCCGCTGTGCACTGTGTCCTCTACAAGCTCAGAGATGATCCCTGGTGTTTTCACAGCTTGGGGGGAGCTGGAGAGCAACACCTGGTCCAACGCAAGTGGAAAGGCAGGTGCTTTGGTGTTGTCTCTGTCTCAGCCTCCCTAGAGGCTCCTGCAGCCCTTGATCATCGATCCAAGAGTAACACGCGTGATTTTGTATCAGGAGGCTGTAAAACATAAGCTGGGCTTTGTCATGCCATGAAACTGCACTTTCCCAGAAGATCCCCCTCTTTACGGTTGTCCTGATGTTGCGGTCGTATCTGTGCCAACCAGATTTCTGCTTATGCTTTCAAGGATGTTTTAATTTTTATCATCTCTGGGATCCACTGCCAGAACTTCTGCTAATGTTTTTGATTGCCAGATGAGCATCTCCCTGTGTTTTCATTGCTCTCCGAAAATAACATCTCAAGCCACATTATGCTGAAGCGGCTCTTCAATGGCTTCTCGAATGCCACCGAGCCAGTCTTCTCTGAAGCAATTTGGTGATGACATACAGCCCGGGCGCTTCTGCTGTGTGTGCTGTCATGACCAAAGAGCTGTCCTGGCAGGGTGGATCCCAGCTCCTGGGCTGCTGACAGGGGCAAGATCCACCTCGATAGAGGAATCTTCCCTGATGTGAAGCGTTTGGTCCCATGAGGTGCTCAGCTCCGTACCTACAAGGGTGAAAGGCTCGGGTGTAAGTAGCTGTGGGCTTCTGCACAGGAACACAGGTGTTACCAAATCCTGTATCTATGCGATCATGAGCATTTCTAAGTATCATCCTACATGGGGGATGAGCTTGAACTTGGCTCTCGGTGGCCCCCACGTTGGCACTCTTACCTAGTTGCTGGTTTCAGACATCCCAAATGGAGTGACAGAGGTGATAATGGCTTTCCCAGCTTATCATGTCAGGTTTTGCAACCACAATGGTTGGGTCTCCATGGACTGGAGTAAATGATGGGTGAGCAGCACTTCTCCACTGGTACAGGTGGAATGCTTACAGCGGGGCGATTCCTGGCACTGTGGTTGCCCCAGGACACCTTCTCCATCGGGATGGGTGCCTGGGAGGACCATCCATACATCTCTTCTCCCCTCCAATCTGGTCTGCAACTTCCTTTTTAATAGACTGCCTCACTCAGAGACATTATTACAAGCATTTGCAGAGACCCTGGGTTAACTTGCAAGGAGTGTCCTGGCAGAGCAGAGGTCTGGAGAGATGCAAAGTTAACGTATAATCAAACCGACAAGATCAAGTGAACTGCATACGCACGCTTCCCTTGCATCCTCCTCTGCAGTAGTTCTGAGATTTAATTACCGGCTCTAAAGCGCTTCAAGATTTTCAGGTGGAAACTACTACATAGAGGAAGGGGAGAGTACAAAAGCAGCCTACATAATTAAGTGCTGCTTGTTTAATTTAATTTTCTCCTTCATTTGATCCTCTCCTAGAATCTTGAAAGTAACAGTCTCTAATACCAGCTGGGTCTTTTTACACTCGCGTTACGTTCGCATGATGATGGCAACAGCAGCAGAAAACAATAGTTGAGGGAGCTCTGTCTGACGCTGTCGGTGAGGGTGCTGGTGGCCGTGTGCCGTGACGGTGCAATGGGGACGATGCCCACTCTGGTTTTGAAGGGACATTCGTCTCACGAGGGATGAACCTCTTGGCTGCAAAACTGGGCTTTCGGAAGGTATCAGGAATTTCACATACCAGTGCACTAAAAGGCCTCGCCAATAAAATACGATAAATAATTTGCATTTGGTAATCCAGATGAGAGCTGTAAAGAGAAAATACAAATGGGTTAAGCTGTAAATTACTGCTGTTCCTCTCTTCCCCCTCTCCCTATTCCCTTGGAAATTAGCCAGTTGCTCTCTGGAATCACTAATTCTTACAAGCTGCCTGTGCCAGTCTAGCATCAGAAAAACAAGGAGGTTTCTTTAGTATTTGTTTCTTTGTTTAACTGTCCTTTCTTTCCAAATATTTTTAAATGAATTTTTTTAATGAAAATTTCAAAAGGCAGCTGGATTCCTCCTGTGGCACCTCTTTAACAACCCCAGACCCGCCTGTATAGGAAAAGTGAGAGTGCTATGGACTGGGCTGTCATGATTGTTTGTCAGCAACTGTCATGGTACAAGACCAGGGAGCTGGGATGAGGCTCGGGTTCGTACAAACCTTCTCTTGATAGTGTTTCTGAAACAGTGCAGTAGGACACCTGGTTCCTGAGCCTTCTCTGGTCCTCTCCAGAGAGACACTGTGGGCTCTGGCAGTGGTAGGGGGTTTCATTTTGGTTCGGGGGACTTGGATTTTGTGTTTTCAATCCTATATCCTGAAGTGGAGATGTTATTTTGAAATAAATGTGTGTGCTGCTGCATTGAGGAGACGTACCTGCAAGTTGGGTTTTGCCAATCTAAAGCCACTGAGACGGCCAGGAGCAGGAGTGGTGCATGAGAGACAGTGGAAGGTTGGAAATGTTCTGAATATTTGTCAGACCCATTTTTACATCTCTCAGAGTATGGTGATTTTTGATGGAAAGAGAGCTGGAAGTAACCAAGTACCAAGAAAACATCTCTTCCCATTTCCCACTGGAATTTAAAATACCAGAACTCAGACAAGAGAGGCGGTTCTGGAGGGATCTCTCTGGATGTGAATCCTTTGAGGCTTCCTATCTCATCCCTCTTAGGGGCAGAGAGATTTGAATACATGAAAGTTATCACATATTGGTTTCTCAGGGGTATGAGACCATTAGAGTTGAATGCAGAGAATTAGTATTAATTAAGAGTAATAAGAGAGAAGAATGGGCTGAAGAAAGGCAGGGAACAGGTTAGATTTTCTGCAGACTCTCTATGAAACACAAATTCTGCAGCTCCAGCGTAGGTCTTGCACCTGAACCACATGTCCGGCTGTGGCTCATCTGGCAAACATCAGGCTCACCCTATCTGTCCTGGCTTAGACCAGAGGAGGGTGAAGCCAACCAGGCTCCCTCCATCCATTTTGTGCGTTCTGGTTAAATATTTCTTTCCCACTGTGATAATGGATGCATCAGTGTTAAATACGATTAAGCAACAGTTTCTTTCGCGCAGCAAGGTTATTGGTTCACATTCAAGGAGATTGGAAGTCCCTGGGATGCTTTGGCTTCAGGTTTTGGGTTGCTTAAGGGGAGACCATGCGCGTGGGGCTGGGCTTCAAAATGCTCTTCATCCTCACCCATCTCATTGTCTCCAAGGCAGGTTTCAAGCTGGGGGTCCCTACCCCGAACGTTGTGGGGAAGGGGAGACAGGGGCTCAGGGCTTCCCCAGCACCGCTCTGGGGGCTGGAGAAAAGCTGCCTGGCGGAGATAGGAAAGCTTGTTCTTTTGGGCTGTACTCCCCGCAGCTTAATGCCATGTTTTGCTGATCACAAAAAGCCTCAGAGGAGAGACTTGCACGGCTGCAAACATTCCCCATCGGATGGCTCAGCATTGCACAGGGCCAAACTTATTAGCGCAGCTACAGAGAGGGGCGTCGTGTCCCTGTGATCATTTCCGAGAGGACAGAAAGTGATTCTGACGGTGGGTTTTGCCTCCTTGCCTCCTCTTTTTTCCCTTATTTCCCCCCTCCTTTTTTTTTTTCTTTCCCCCCGCCTCATTGCAGCAAAATGCAGCGATCTGGGAATGTGTCCACACGGAATTGAAATGTGCCCGGGGTTGGTTGGAGGGGAGGGGGAGCGGGTCCTGCTCAAAGCCCAATCCTCTGCTGGCATCTCCGGGCTGGCATGGCCCTGCTCTGCCATCCTCATCCTCCCAGGAGCTAAGGAGCAGAATGCCTTTCCCCCCCTGCTCCCATTTCCCTGTATCTCTTTGTGCATTTTTATATTTTTTTTTTAAAAAAGCTGAGATCCACAGGATGAGAAAATGGCTCTTCTCTCCTTTTTTCCTCCTTCTCCTTCTCCCGACTCGCTGAGCCAGCTGGGGCAATGCCACAATTCAAGGCGTCTGGAGACAGAATCCAGCTCGCTGCCTTGTGATCTGCATGTCAAGGTGAAACTGCAATAAGATAATAATGTCAGTATCCCCAGAAGGCAGGCGGTAAAAGATACTAATTGCATTTCACTGAAGGCTTCAGAAACACTCAGCAGCTGGAAAGCTGAGGAGAATTTTGATGCTATTCTTATAAGGGAAGATTTTTTTTTTTCTTCCCCCAACGCTGTTTGTAAATCTATTACAGAACACGGGGAGTGGAAGCGGGGGAAGGGAATGTATAAAACCAGTTAAAGGCTTAATGTTTCCCATTATATTTTGTGAGCTGTAGGTGGTCTAGAGCTTATAAAAATGTAGCACATTCCCTTGTAATCAACCATAATAATTTATTATTATTATTTATTATGATTTGCTGTTATTTTGCACATATAAAGGCTCCTGCCAAGGCACTGAGAGCTCTGCGCAAATAGTTAACGTTTATTATAGCAGTAGTAATGTTTAAAAATATTAACTAAATAAAATAAAAATACCAGCTCTAAAGAGCTGAGGACAGCTTTGTTACTGGAAAATAAATGCAGGAAGGCAAATATCTTGCAGAATGGCTGATAGTGATTTGAATAGAAACATGCCCGGTGAGGGGGGAAACACATTTTCAATTCTTGGAGAAATGCAGAGGGTTTGGCTTGGAGATGTGTCTCCGGTTCTGCACTCAGGGCTCCACCCAGCAGAAATGGGGACCCCTTTGGTGACCAGAGGAATGCCCAGTTGCGTGGCCACTGGTCTGTTGCCCGTGCTTGGGCTCAGAGATGCATTAGCTGGTTGCATTGAAGGACTCTCCTTGGAGAGTGGATTTATTTAGCCCCAGATGGTTGCGATCTGTCTGCACCACTGTGCTTTATTGCAGTGATGGTCTTCTCCAGGGAAGGTGGAGCCCAAGCCCAGGGCCCCTGGTTAGTGTTTCCCAACCTCTTTCCTATCCTTTGCCTTTGTTCTATCCCAAATCTTTTATCCCAGGGAGGAAGGAAATGTCTTCAGCCTCTGCTTCGTGGACTGTAAGATGGGCAAGTCAGTCAGTAGTGGGGCAATATTGCTGCCCCTCCTGCAACCTGGGCTGAAGGGGAGGTTAGGGGAAGGCCAGGTGAAGGGCAGGATGCTGCTGTGGGTGAGGAACCATCTGAGAGCCAACAGGAGAAAAAATTGTGCTGAAGTTTTAACAGCAGGATGCAATAGGGGTGTGTATGGGACCAGGTACTGCTCAGTATATTTGGTCTGTGGGGGGAAAAAAAAGGGTGAACAGATGAACAGCAAAATTTGCAAGTGCCTGATATATCTTTGGGTTAGTCAAGCAAAGAGGTGGAAGACCTTGCAAGGGTTTTCCCCTGGTGAAGCTGGAGGTGCTGGGCAGTGTGCTGGTGAGCAGAGAGAGGCTAAAATGCAAAACGTGTTGCACATGGCAAGGAGCACTGGGAGCATGATGAGGTCTAAATTAGCTGTAGCCATTTGGGAAGAGAAGAGCAGCGTCAACAGAGACATCCGTGTACAAATCTTTACTCTCCTTTACAGTTGCCGCCAGATAAGCAAAGAAAATTTGAGGAAGAATGGGATTAAAAATATTGCTGAGAGTATTATAATGCCAGCACATAAATCAGTGCTGTGGTCTTGCCTGGAATAGTGTGTTCCTTTCCAGACAATCTGTCTCAAAAAGATAGAGCAGGAATAGAAAGGGGTCAAGAGATAGGCAACAAAAATTATTGGAGACACTGAAAGACTTCCAGATGAGGAGAGACTGAAGGATGAGGGGGAACATTTATTTTGAAGATGAGATAAATATGAGGGGATATGATCCATGCACATAAAAAAGGAGGTAGTAAATGGCACAGGGAAGGTAAATCAGGGGCTGGTAGTCCCCTCTCTTGTGAGACAGAAACCAGGGAGCACCTGATGGGACTGAACGGCAGCAAGTTGAACGTTGTCCACAGGACATATATTTTCCATGCTATTAACTGCCAAGACTCCCCTGCAGCACTGGGGCGAGCCGGGGGTTAACAGGACTCAGGGAGGCCTGGAAGGGGACCTGGATACCCAGAGCATCACAGCATCACAACATCATCCTCCATGAGAGGAGATAAGACTGTGGCGGATACAAACATATCTGCCCATCTGCCCCAGCAGGGTTTTCTAACATCTCCCTCGTTATTCTGGCACCCCAGAGCTGCAGCTGCATTAAGGGGGGGTCACAATCATCCCCCCTCCCCAGGACACCTCCACCTCGCTGGTGTGAGGGCCACCTGCCTGGCGGTGCTGGTGGTGTTGTGCTGCAGAAGAGGTTGTTGGGGCTGGAGAAGGTGGTCACCGTTAGTAGCTGTGGGGACACAGAGGGACAGGGGTACACAATCCCCACAGTGCTGCATCTCCGACATGTGTAGAGTCCCTCAGTGCTGGGGTGGCCACCACGCTGGGGGGTGAATGATGTGGCTGTGAAACCCATCAGGACAGTCTCTGCTTGAGGATGAGGAGGGATGGAGGCTCGGGGCTGGTATGACGGCAGGTGGCTGCAGGCTCCCAGCGAGCGATGCAAAGCAGGAGAGTTAATGGTGCTGGTGGAGCGCGTTACTGAGGTTATCTGATCTCCTCTGTGTCCTGACAGCTCTGCCTGGTCCCTCTCGGGGCTGCCCTGAGGACGCCCTGGTGTGACTCAGCCCCATACCCACGCTCCCACCCCACCCCGCTGCTGCGGGAGGTTCAAAGGCCGGGCGTAAACTGGTCTGAATCAAGACGCTTGGCGTAAACTGGTCTGAATCAAAGCTCTTGGCTGTGGCGGTTCTTTTCTGTGCTGGGGATTATGACGTTGGGTCTAATTCTGCACCCTCAGATAAGGCTCCTGCCCAGGCGTGCAGGCGGAGCCCAGAGGAATCAGCAGGATGCTGAGCGAGCGTAACACTCCCCGCTCCCTCTGCAGGGTTAGATCAACTCCTGGAACTAGAGCGGCTGAGCTAGGGCACAACCATATGTCATATACGCTGTATACACACATGTACACACACGGTACACACTCCTGATGTGTTGGCTCAATGCAGGAGCTGCGGGATCATTCATCACGGGGCATCAGAGCCCCGTCCTGCAACGCCCTGAGCAATGTGACCCCATATGACAAACGGGGATATTTTTTTTTTGTCCTTTCGTCGTCTCCCCAGGGGCGAAAGTGTGTGCAGTGGAATGTCTTGTTTTGGTAGGGGCTAGGTTTTTTTAAAAACCCAACGTGTTTCAAATATGCTGGTTGCTATGTGTTTCTGAGAGAGAAAGCCGGGTCAGGGATGAGCGCTGAGCAGTGGAAGCAGAAGTGGTGGGTTTTGCAGCGAGTCTCAGTTTCTGGTTCGCTCTAGGTTTGGCCTCCCCCAGGTTGTTTCCCACGCAGATGAGCTCTATTTTCAGTGTGAGGAGTTCTGTTCCAGAGGAAAAAAATTGTCAAACCCAGTGGCCTGGGTAGTCTTTGAGTTTTCCTCCTGGGAGACCTCTGTCAGTAAGGGCCACAACGGAGTTAATCTCATACGCAATGGCAGCGTGGGAGGCAGAGATGTAGAGAGGACAGGACTGATGGAGGTACGTGGAGATGCGGGACCATGCTCTCCGAAGCTCTAAAGCTTGTGTAGACACCTATATCACGGTGCTGTGATATAGGCAAAGTGTGGCTGTGATATGTGGCCAAGTGTTGGTAACTGCAGTGATGTCAGGGTCTGAACCAAGGGGGAGAAGGCCCAAACCTGGGGCCAACAGGAGAAACTGCCAAAGGGTGATGCTCCTTGAAAACAGGTTTCAGCAAAGACTCTTGAGCAGTCCAGTGCCCTGAACCGGGTGGGACCTTCACTACTTCGAAAAGCCCTGAGGCTCAGAACCGAAAATGCTTTCCACTGTCTTGCTGGAGGTCAGTTCACCCATTCTTCATCCCCAGCTCATACAAACACAGAAGTAATAAAAAAAAAGAGTCCTGTGAGGATTCCCATAAAGGCTCCTTGTCTAGAAAGTGTCTGCACTGAAAACACCCTTTTTAGACTCATTCCAGGCTGGGGGTTATGCCCTCTTTTGATTCCTTAATCTGCATCCATCTGCCCTGACTTGGCAATTTGGCCATTGGGGGTGGGATAGTTGTTCTAGGCTGCCTTTTAGTCAACGGAAGGAACAGGGCAATTCATCCCAATCTGAGATAAACCACAGTGATTGCTCTGGAGGGATTCTTATTTCTCTTGACTTTAAAGGGAGCTTTCAAGTCTAGGTTGAAATTAAGCATCTGACTTTTAAAGCTCATGACATGAATCTCGCCCTGAAGGTAAACACCATTTAGGTGCTTGTCCTGCGTGAAGTTCACTGTCAAATCCCTGCAGGAAAATGACCATTAGAGAATCAGGCTTTGCATTCACTTCAGTAGGGGAGACCATGGAGATCACAAGCTGTTAGCAAGGCTACAAAGGATGTTTCTTTCTCCTTGAAGCATCTGGGGTCCCATTGGTTGTGTCTTATTTGACCAAGCATGACCAGAGAGTGCTTGGCACCCAGCTTGTCCTTGACTGAGGAGCAGCCTCAGACCAGGCTGTCCGTGTATCCCATCTGCATCTGAGAGTCAGCCCTGGAGACACCCAGTTACAGCTGATGACATGCACGGTCAGGTTTTCAAAGGTATTTCTTTGCCTAAAGTTTCAAAAGGCCATTCATTGTCTCAGATTTGGAGGAATTTGCAGTAGTACCTCATCTGTCTGACTTTGGAGCCCAACTTACCCGGGGACATTCTAATCTTGTGTAGGAACCCACTTACAGCTTTTAGGTACCTTTGGGAATTTTCTGCTGAACATCAAGTCATTGTCCTAGTGAAAACGTTAGAATTTGGTTTAGCAGTAGAGGGTCTTCTGTGGTCTGAATTACAGCAAATTTACTTACAGTTTCCATTATCGGGAAGTTCAGGAGAAGGAATTATCCCACCAGGGAGTCCTGTTTAATTTCTGAGGAACCATTTTCTTGTCCTGATATAAATTTGATTGTAATGACAGGTAATTGTGGGAATAGTATAACAATGATAAACCGTTGTGGAAATAGCAGTATTTTCAGGGCAACTTTGCAAAAATCATTCAGAATGTAAACTAAATTAAACCAGGAAACCAACTAATATGGGTTTAGTTTTAATGCCATGTTTGTTTCACTTTTTACTCAATAAAGACTAAGATAAAAGAGGAGAGGTGCCGATCTCAGTATTTGCCCTCATCCTCCTGTTTCATTAGAGTCATTATAACCCGCTTTGAGATTGTATAGAGATCTTAAAATGGCAGAAATTGCCTCTTTCTATGTACAGCAGATCCAGAACTGAGTGAGAAAGAGTTGATGTGGGCTGGGTACATTGAGACTTCACAAATGTGAGCCTTGCCTGTGGCATGTTCTCTACAACAGTGGTAGCATTGTCATGCTAGACCCCAAAACCCACATATTTTTTTGAATCTAGAGCCCTTGGAGCCCTGGCTTTCATCCCAATTTTTCCTCTAAAGGGGTCAGGTTCTTTCTATCTGATTTGGGTCTAATGTATCCGAAGACTTGGGCCACAGATATCGGCTTATTTTATTTAGACCAAGTGAATACTTCACCTATCCTGTTCTTTTACCTAGAGCTTCGCAGCATCACTTCCACCGGCTGACCCCCTTGCCGTGCTCCGAGAACATTGCCATCGCCTTTATTTAAATAATCTCCCACTGGTCTAAATGTGGAAGGCTAAGTTCTGGCATGCAGAATGGAACGGGTCTTCACATTTTTATATTAGCAGCCAGCGGAAATGAATGAGTGGCTCTCCCCTAGGGAGATGTTCTGGATTTGCTCAGTACAGCAGTCCTGAAAGCTGGGCTGCTGGTGGTAAGAGCCCAGCCTTAGCTGGGGCCTCGGCAGCGCGGGAAGGCTGGGGCTGGGACTGGGGCAGCAGCTCAGCGTATATTACCGGGGCAGGAGGAATAAGCTCTGCGTCTCATTCCCCCGGGAGCAGGCGCGCTGATGGTTGCTGTCAGTCCAAATCTTGTCTCCGAAGGAAACAATGCAAAAAGCCAAACCTCCCTCCGACTCTCACCCCTTGATTTCTCTTTGGCAGTGGGCTGTTCCCATTTCCTAAGTCGGAAAACACAGCATTGAAAGAGCGTGTTGAACGGCATGGCCCCAGCTCCCCTTCTCGGAGCGAGCACGGGCACACAGGTACAAAACACAGCACCTGGATAACTACTTGAGTAGGGATTTTTTTTTTCCCCTGCTCTGCTTAACATGGCTCTTTCGGTGGCAGCTCGCCAAGCTGGAAAAGCAGATCAGCAAAAGGAGGCACATAAATTTATGTATGGACTCTGTCAGCCCGTGCAGGGAGTTGGCCAGGTCCCTTCTGCCAACGTTGTGTTAATGCTGTTGTTCTCGGTAGGATGCTGTGCCTCAGGGACGCAGCCCCATTGCCTCTCAAGTGTGTGTTGTCCTCTGCTGTGCATCCTCCGGGGCAAGAGGAGGACGCGCAGCAGAGGACAAGAATGTCAAGGAGAGACAGTGCAGATCACACAAGTGGGAAATCTCTATTAGAGTTTTTTTGGGCTCTGGCTTAGAAGGAAAAACTGGGAAAACATGAGGTTTTGGTGAGGGGATGGGATATCCAAGGCATGAGAAATTGTCAGGGAATTATCTGATGAACCCATTTGATGGGATTAAATAAAAAGTGAAAAATAAATGCTTTTCTCCATGTTTCTTTGTCACTATTGCTAAAATATTGAAGTTTAAACAAGGAGGCTTTTAATGGAGGGTTGTCTCACAGGGTGTATTGTATTCACTGGAGTTTGCTCTCTCCTTGGCTAATTATATATATTTATCCATCTTATTGAAAGCTTCTCCAGGGCAAAGAGATGCTGGTTTATTTCTTTATTTAATAAAGGAAATGCATAGCGGAGAGAGATCTGTTAAATATCAAGGCAGTTCAGTCTCTGATACTCCAGATTCTGGTAGGGGGCTGGAAGGGGATGTTTCAGGGGGGTCGATAGGAGGAAGGAGCTCCCACCTCCACGTGGCATGGCTTCAGGCAGGAGGTGGGGAAACCCAGGGCAGGAGATCTTGTCAGTGGTTTGGGCTGAGACTATCTTGAGGAACTTGTGGGCACCCTCCGTTTCCTTAGGTTCCACTGAAGGGTCAGGTCCAGCCCCGTTCCCACTCGGTGTCTGTGCCAGGTGATTGCTCTGTAGCTGTTATGTCCCCCCTCCTTGATCCACCCAACTCCTCTTTGCGTGTTCAGGTTTCATTAAACATCTCATCTCCCCCTGTACCTGTGGAATGGATGTTTCAATGCATGTTTCTATGCAGAACCAGCTCCTTCTGCTGCTTCTGCACATGGCATCCACAAGCTCCATTTGAAATCCCTTAGTAGAGGAAAAGACCATGGACAGTCCCTCTCCAGGCAAAGTCTCTCCTTACTCGCAGGCTCTCTACCCTCCCCAGCTGGTGCCTGCCCAGGCTTGCGGGGGTTATCCCTGCGCTTGGGTGGTGTGGCCGTCCATGCCCCACTAGGGACAGAAAGGTTGACCTGTGGCTTGCTGATGAAACACCATCACCCAGCAAACATTGGTCTGGAGGGCACATAGCCGCCTTGTGTGCTGGGCTGTGTTCACTCCGATGGCACGAGGAACCAAGGCACAGGAGCAGATGTGCCTTCGTGGTGCCAGTGGGGGCTGTGGGAGGCTGTGCTTCTGCTCACAGCCCTGTCCTGGGGCATCTCAGAGCCCTCGGGGCACCCAAAGCACCCATAGATTGCACCCAGCAGCAGACTTAGCTCCTTTTTGTTCCATAAAGGCATTTCAGAAAATAACCTGTGGTACTAAATGGGTGGTCTTCTAATTAGTGCCTATTTTAATCGTGGAAAAGTTGTAACACTGGGAGAAAAACCCTGCTCCTGCATAGGCAGGGACTAGCCTGGGCAGGAAAGCGTCTGTGTGACATGGTCACAGCAAACGTGTCATTATGGCCTGCCAGGGAGCAGTGCTCATCTTTCTGCCAGCAAGGGTTGTTTCTCTGCTTGTGACCGTCAAACTCCTGAAGCCCTGGGAATGGCACAAATATGGGGGGTCATTTTCTTCCTTATCAATTTTGGTTTGGAGCTGGGTGAAAAATGTGAGATCTTCATTTGGAGCTGCTGCCAGACAGCCATGTCCCGGCTCCTTTGACTTATTTATATCCTAAAGATGCTGCTTTATTTATTTCTTTTTTTTGCTTAGCCATCCAGTCGAGCGCTGTACGTTTTCTTCTGCAAGAAGATGAGCTCTCAGGAGTATCTTCTGCTTTATGGTTTTGTGCAGATTCTGCAGCTTTGGGTTGTCACTGTCACTTATGCATTTGCCTTTTGGAATCAAAGGGGATGTGGTCTTCATAGCTGGAGCATTTATTTGGGAATAACTGCCTCAGATCAGCTAAAGGGTTGCATCGCTCTTGGGATTCACGTTCTGGATTTGCGACGCCCCCTGTGATGTCAAAGCTGGCGCTGTGAGCGCACAGGGATGGCATCATAAGGGCTGATTACTGCTGTGGCTCCAGTCTTGCACACCATCATCTATTCAGCCTCTCGGCTCCCTTTTCTTCATCTCAGCCAGCCTGCCTTAAGGGGTGCTTTGTCTTTAAGCACCACCTCCATCTCATGTGAGAAGCAGGCGAGCGAAGCCTTGCGAAGTGAGAAAGCTGGATTTTAGCGGAGCGGCATAAATGAAGTAAAGAAAATTTTGGCATTTGGTTCTGTGCAGAAGCTGCCATAGGCTCCCGGGTTACGGCACCCAGAGCTGGGCTTCTCTATCCAAATTCAGACAGGTTCAGCCGAGCTATTCATCCAGATGCGCCGTACAGCTGATAGGCAGTGCTACTGCACGATTCATCTCATCCCGAGGTGCATGTCAGAAAATAGGTCAGATGGATTGTGCTTTAAAAGTGCTCATTTTCCTAACGGCGGTTGTGCTGACGAGCACAGATGTAGATACTTCTCTATGTCTGGAGTAGGGGGAGGTGGAATCCACCCTTGGAAACCAGCGGCGTTGGCACGTGGAAAAGGATGCTGATATAATTCCTGCCGTTTCCCCAAGGTACCATCAGCCTCCCACACACAAACCCCAGTCTTCTTGGAGCTGAGGGTCCGTAATGAGCCCCATCCAGGGGCCAGTCCTCTTCCCACGCTGGGTAAAGAAAATTGGCGACAGGGCATCGTCAGCGCCCTGAGCTGCTGGGGTATAGAACCCGCCATGCTGACCTGCCTCCCCGGCACTCCCCGAGCTTGGGGGCCCCAGAGCAAACTGCAGAGAAACTGTTAACAGCAAATTCCTGTGAGGACGAGTGGTGGGAGCAGCCTGGCCCCGGTCCCCGAGCGTCGAGCCAGAGCTCAGGTTCTGCAGCCTGGCAGCTCCCTGAGGAGAGATGAGGTGGGGGGATCTCTCTTAGGGGTGATTTCAGCATTAAAATGCAGCACTCTGTGGTCCCTGCCCAGCAGTTGGAGATGTAAGGGGAAAGGGCAGCGCGTGCGGTGCCCTCTGCTTAGGGAATGTACTTATTTTTAATGATAATATTTAGAAATTAGATTGCCATCTGATTAGGGCAGGACCTAGCCCGTTCTGTGCAGCAGTTATCATACGGTTGGCCATGAGGGGTAATAAATAACAGTGAGAGATGATGATAATGCCGGAGATTGAGTGTAGGATGGAAGAGGAGCATTTTCAGCAGGAGTCCTTCCTGTCAGTGACCCTGTTGAGGTGGTTTGTGTGCACTGGGCAGATGTCCAGAAGCTGCTGTATGATGTACTGGGGCCAAGTGCTGGTCATCGGTGGGTCTAGCAAGACCTGGTGGCAACCACCGCATCCCTGAGCTCCCGGTACCCTGCAGTGGGAAGTTCACGCCCAGGAAACTGGACAAAAGTGATGAAAAATAATGTTCCGCTCTGCTGTCCAAAACATTGGTGGCAAGCTGTGTGTGATCTGTGGCTGTGGGTGTAAATGAGGCTGCTGCCCCTGGTCAGAAGCAGAAGTCCTCGCTCCGGGGCACAGGGGAGCAGGAGAAGCACTAACCCACTGCCTGAGGAGAGATGACAAAATGTCTGCGGCTGCTTTCAAACTGCAGCCAAATTTTGGATGTGCTCCCTTCCTTCTGCCAGGTGCCTGCCCCGAGACAGGCGCACATAAGCTTGCAAATCACTACATACATCCAAACCCGTGTGTGCCTACAGTACCACCCCTGCACACGCACGCACACCCGTGTGTGACACACGCCACTCATGGCTGGAGCCTTTGGCTGCGGGCTGGCGGGAGATGTTTGCAGCCAAGCTGTAAAGAGCTAAAAAAAGACAGGAATTTGGGGAGACAGGGAAAAGAGGGAGGGCACTGCTGCCTGATGGAAACCCCGACAGCACCTTAACCCCGTCAGCTCGGGCTGGCATCGCCCTGACGGTCCCCTGCGCTGATGGGAGGCGGCAGGCGATGCTGCTGCTTTTAACAGCGCTGGATTATGGAAGGGGCAGGCAGCTGAAGGCGACGGGCTATTGTCTGAAAGATGAAATTTATTACAGGGCACCATACAAAGCCTAAATTAGGCTATCCAGGAGAAGCAAAACAAAAAAAGGCAGCAAGCCCTCGGTGTGTGTTATATGTATGCAGAGCTTGTCATGTCGAGTAATGCAGTGCAATAAGGCTGAACCAGGCAGTAATGGGCTGCGTGGCTGCTTTTCTGCCTCTCTCTCGGTGGCTTTTTTTGTTGTTGTTGTGGCAGTGGGACCTTAATGGGGTTCTTTAAACAGATGCTTGAGGAGTCGCACTCCAGCGACCAGCGATTAAAAAA
>VXAK01024479.1:198207-236548 GCA_013399435.1 Arenaria interpres
AAAAAAAAAAAAAAAAAAATGGGAAAAAAAAAAAAAAGAGAGAGAGAAAAAAATGTTAAAAGCACAAGATTGGCAGAAATCATTTTTCAAAAGAAAAGAGCTTGGGGGTGGGGACGAGCTGGGAGAAGACTGTCAGGCTGTGGAAAAGTTTAATAAATTCCATGTCACTCTAAAGACCGTCGTGTGCAGAGTTGCCCAAGGCCAATAAAACCCGATAAACCTCTGATAGGCTGGCTCTGCTGCACTGGCACACGTTATTGCTTTGATACCTTACACAAAAATAGGGTGCTTTTTTGTTGTTTTTGATATGGTAAGAGGCCTTGCAGTGTGCTGTTCTTTATAAGATATATATATATAAAATCCATGATAAAAACACCAAAGGATTTAAGTGTGTAGCTGTCATCAGTTACTATTTAACTGAGCGAAACATGTTAAAAGCAGCAACAATACAATATAGCAGGGAACGCATGAAAGCTCAGGCAATCTTCCTCCCACATTTAAGAGAAAGTGCTTTTTAAAACTGTAATCTTGGTAGGATTTGTGGGGAGGGGGAGAGGGGAAGATGGAGAAGGCAGGGAGAAGCATCTTTTATTTTTGTTTAACTTGAGCGAGTCATTTGCCTGATGTGGCAAACCTCAGAGTATTTGCTTAATTTTTCTCCCAGGAATGGCTGGGCTGAGATAACGTGTTTGGGGCTTTGACCTGCCTGGTTGTCTCTGCAGGACGGGGGCCTCATGGGCCAGCACCAACCGGCTCAGGAAGCAGCAGTGGTCTCTTGTGCTCATACCCCTGGGTGATTCAGCTGAGCTCTCCCAGCCTTTATTTGCCTCCGTAGTCCTTGTCGTGGAAGCACGGGTACGGTTTTCAGGGCACGTTCCATAGTGCATCCTTCCCAGTGCGAGCATTGTGGTTAAAGTTTTTAAAAGGACCTTTGGCTGTTGGAGCAATGGGAACCTTGGTGGTTCCTCCTTGTTAGGCATTTAAACTCAAAGAAAGGAGATTTAGGTCAGATCTTAGGAAGAAAGTCTTTGCTGTGACGGTGGTGAGGCACTGGAACAGGTTGCCCAGAGAAGCTGTGGCTGCCCCATCCTTGGAGGGGTTCAAGGCCAGGTTGGATGGGGCTTTGAGCAACCTGGTCTAGAGGGAGGTGTCCCTGCCCAGGGCAGGGGGGGTGGTGGAACTGGATGATCTTTAAGGTCCCTTCCAGCCCAAACCATTCAATGATTCTAAGATCATGCCAGTGTTTTCATCAGTTCTAGGTTCCTGCCTGTGATCCCTGTGAACCAGCTTTGAAATGACCTGGGGGAATTACCACTAAAAATGGGATGAAGCTGCTGCTGCTGCTCTTGGCAGGTGGTGTGGACCCCCAGCTCCTGCCCAGGGCTGGCAGTGGGTCCCAGGCTGGCCTGGAGCTGAACTCAATCTCCCTTGGCATCCCTCTGAGCTCTAGCAAAACTCAAGGGTACAGGGTGGGCAGGGAAAGTAACCTGGATGGGCAGTGTGGGGCCACAGTGGTGGGGAAGACCTGGTCTCAGGGAAGATGTAGTCCTGGATGGTTCTTCTCTCTTGGGTGCATTTGCAGTCTCTGTCTGTGGAAGGACAAGCCATGAGCATCCTGGCAGTGTTTTACAGAAGGGGAAAAAAATGTGACTTTAGCCAACGTGTTGCCTCTGGACAGATAAATAGAGATTCCCTGGCAAAATCCTTGCTTGCATAAAGCTTTGCCTCATCTCTCCCCTGGCTTTGCTTTGGGAGGCCACAGCTCAGCTCAGTGCAAGGAGGATATTCTTATACAGATACCTGCAGAAGGGAAAGGTAAAGAAAAGAGGCTGAAAATGTTTAATGTTGTCCACATATCAGCAGTGTTCACTCTGTTCATCATAATCCCATTTTCTGCCTCAGACGTGTCATTACTGCCCACCGGATTTGGGGAGATAGCAGCAGGAAATGAGCTGGAAAAACATCAGACAGTTTGGGTCTTTTTTTAAAAGTCATTAACACCTTTAAGATATTTAATGAACTGCAGGCAGCTCTCAGAGTGGAGAAGGATAAATTTGCTGCGGGTATGACAGCGAAGCGAGGCTCTGCAGAAAGGCAAGAGGAAAGCGTTGGGTTTCGTTTGGATTGGGCTGGAGGGCAAGGAGAGCCGAGGGCGAACCCTGTCCACATGCCAAAGAGAAGAGGGAAAATAAAAAAGGCAGAAGTGTGGGGTTCACCTTCCCCAGGGCCCTCCACGGGCAAACGGAGATGGGCAGGTCTGCTCCCACATGCGCTCCCCTGCCCCAGCAACACTGCAGCGCTTGCAAAGATGTTGTCTTGATGGAGGCACACCTTCACCTGCCCGTTGTGCACACTCCATGGAGGCACACCATCACCTGCCCGTCATTCATACTCCATGGACACACACCATCACCTACCCATCGTGCTGGCTCCACTGAGCCCATCCACATTTGCTATCTGCAGTCTTCTGAAGCAGGCTGGAAAAGGGAGGTGAAGCCAAGGTGGTATCCCAAGTTGAGCCCGGTTCCTATCTGCCCACACTGCTCCAAAGCGGCAGCTGTAAAACTCAACGCATCTTAGCCATCGTTAGGTTGGGGCAACGCATCCCAGAATAGGAGGTTCATGCCAGTCAAAGCTCAGGCACCTTGGTTTGCTCATGCACAGCAGCCACCAGCTACAAACTATGAACCAGCCGGTACCCCTGGGAGCTGTACACAGGCTTCTGCCACTGCCCTCTCCTGAGCTGGCAGCAACCTTATCTGATTTTGATAAAGCATTTGAGGTGGTGTTCTTTGTATGCGCTCGCTGCACGGTCTGCACCCTTGTGAGCGTATCTAATTTGCAGCACATCTCTCAGGTGGGAAGCTGTATTTATCCTTCCGACAGGCGGAGAGGGGCCAAGTAACTTGTCCAAAGCATGGAGTGAGTCTGCAAATTAGCAGGGACTCAACCCAGACCTGAACTGGTGCCCCAGCTCCTGGTGCACACATCCTGCCTGCTGGCAGCTGCTGGAAACAGGAGGTGAAAGGAGAGCAGTTTGTTCTGCAGGTCACTTGTTTGTAAGGATAGGATCTTTGTATTTTTTTGCAGCGCTTTATAAATTAAAATTGTCTGGACTATCATGTCTGACATTCTCCAGGTTCCCATGGGTGGCAGTGGTGAGAAGCTGGGATGATGTGCTGGCCCTCGGGGGCGATGCAGACTGGCGAGGAGCCGCACTGGGGGGTTGCCCAGGGGCTTTGCTGCACAGCTTTGCTGGAGGCTGAGTGCTGGCTCCCATCGGAAACCCTGGGCTCCCTTCCAGGCTGAGGAGGGCTTATAGGATTTAGTAGACATAAGCTATGGTGCCACTTCCTTGCTCTCTTGACCCTTTCCACGTAGACCCCATCAGCCTGCTGCGAACTCGTCACCTCCCCAGCTTGTCCCATTCACTGCATCTCCTGTCACATCCCAGTCGCTGCCCTTTGGGTGTCTCAGCCCAGTTCCTCCCTTCCCTGACCTTCCTCCCTCTCCCCCTCCACCCTCAGTCTCTGTCTTCCCCTCCCTGGCTCATTCCTCCAACCCCTACTCTCCACCAAGGCAGTTGCTAGCACACAGGGAAGGCAGCCCTGCTTCCTGCCTTGGCTTTGTGTAGCTTTTCACTGGGACAGTGAAAACCACATGTCTGATGGAACGCCTTGGCCACTGCTCTCCGAGTTTCAAGATCCTCCTCCAAAGCATGAAAAATGGTTCAAAAATTTCCTACTGACATGTTTCTTCCCGTTTCCCTCCAAAAAACTGGCTGGACTGCAAAGGTTGGTGGGACACCAACCAACGAGGGTGGTGGGACAGTTCAGAAAGGCCCACACTTGCTGCAGAAAGTTTCAACCCAAACAATTAAATCCCCAAAGGAATTTCCGAAAGCGCCTAAGCAGGTTACATGCCTAATTCTTAGAGGCCAAGGGGACTTGGACATCTAATCTTCTTAGCTGCTTTTGAAAATCTTTGCCAGGTGCCTGTTTGCATGTTTAGGTGCTCTAAAACCTTTGCAAGTCTGAGCTGCAGAGCGTGGTCAGTTTGGGTCAGAGCAGAATTGCAGCAAATCCCATCTGGAGACAGTTATTTGGGCTTAAATCCGAGCCGGTCGCCCAGTGTGGTCCCCAGCCCTGCTAAGGGACACCATATGTCATTCGTCATTAGATCGTTTTGTATTTTTCTACTTTTTGCAGACTTGTTATGGAGAAGGCAGAAAGGCAGGGTGTCCCCCTATCTGCCCCTGCCCAGAAGAGCATCGGCTCTGTTAGATGCCACAAGAAGTGACTCATCTGTCGAAAGCACTCACTGTGCTGTGCTTTTTTGGCAAATCTGTCCTATAATGACCATTGCTTTATGGGAGCAGAGCTCCAAGTAGGAGCATTGTGTTGTTGAAACATGAACAGTGCAGATTTCTGTGTAATAGCAACGCTACTGTCCTTGCAGTGCTGTTCAAAAATCAGAAACTGCCCGTGTAGTTGCCGTGTGAAGCACTGAGCTCCTGGCCAATGCCACCCATGGAAGGAGTAAAGAGGACTTTTTGATGCTTTGGAAAATCAGGCCACAGGTTTAGAGATTGAAATACAGACCCATGTGAAAGTCTTGGCTGTAGAACACCAAGGACAATCCCAAATAGTCATTGCCATCGAGCAGAGGCAGATGCTCTGGGCGGAAGCGTGAAGAGCCAACGCTCTCCGCAACGCCTTGTCCCAGCTCCGAAGTCACCTGGATCCTGTCCTTCCTCAGGAGAGCAGCAGCAGAGCGTTACAGCCCCAGGGATGCCCGTGCAGCCACGTCTACCAGCCCCCAAGCCCTGAGGACCTCCCTCCAGCTGGGACTCTGGCCCCCTCTCTCCTTATCTAACCCTACCCCACCCCCAGAAAGTGACCCCATTTTCCGAGAAATTATTTCCAGTGCAATAATTGCAGCTGGAAATTAGACCCCAGTCTTCAAAGAGCGGGCTCTGAAGTGCACATTAGCTCTCTGCCGGGATGAGCCATCTCACCCGTCCCTGCTCCTCTCCTGCCTGAAATTATGTTTGACTACAGGGCATGAAATGTTATTCATCCTTCCCCATCTCCCTCCCATCCGTTTCTATTCAGATTCAGCACCGAGCGGTAGCAGCAGCAGCAGGTATATGAAAAAGATTTTCAGGTGTTCGTGTGTCTTTTCTTTCTTTTTTTTCTTTTTTTCCCCGGTTCCCCTTTTATACATGAGAAAGCAGCATGAAAGGCAAAGCAAATGAGAATGGGAAGGAAAGTGTTGGATTTAAAGCAATCTGTTAGCACGGGGGAGTTTATTATCGGCTAACACGGGGCCGCGGTGGGTCAGACGGCGCGGGGGGAATGGCAGAGAGAGCCGCCTCTCCCCATGGCCATGGTCAAGGCTGGCGTGGAAAGGGTGGTGCCGAGGCGGCTGATGGGCACGAGGTTAATTCTCATTTCACTCCCTGGCAGTAGCAATTTCACGGATCTCGTCATCTGTGGACAGTTGCAGAAAGGGGAGATCAGAAATGACAAATATCTACATTACCTTCAGAGATTAAAATGCCACCAAATGTTCTTTTAATATGAAACCGCCGGTGGTTCTGGGATTTGGTTTGTGCGAGAGACCTTTTTCTGGATTGGGTTGTCGGGTGGTTTTTTGTTTTGTTTTTTTTAAAGAACAAAACACACAGAGGAAATCCTAAAAAAATGCAGAGGTAGCTGGAATTTCGGAGCTGGAATTTGGAGATGTCTAGGCTGGACATCTCCCATTTGCATGGATAATTGATAATCATCTATTTTTCCCACCACTCAAAAATAGAGTAAGTTTGAAATAGATAGGGCCAGCTCTTGCCGTTTTCTTGTCAGCGTTATCTCATTAGGATCAATACTTTGCTTTGCTTTTCTATAAGCCTGGGAAAATCAGGGGGATGGATTTCCTCTAACAGGATAAAACCTTTGCGAAGGACTTTGGAGAGGTGAGATAAGAAATTAACATTAAGAAACGCGATCGCTATCGTATGCAGAGGTTTTGCTTCTGAAACCCATCTGAAACTTGTTTTCTAGCACATTTACATTTTGAACAAGCTACGGCTCTTGTTGATTTGATAGCTGCGGGGTGTAAAAACACCCCGGGGTTTTGCTTTGCTGAGAATTGCCGGTCCCTGCACACGGGGAATTCGGTGTGGCACAGACCTTGCAGCTCAAACGGGACCAGCTGGAGCCGCGGGAAGAGGGGCAGGAGGGCACGGAGGATGTGCAGATGTTGCGTGCTTGTGCTCCTGCTCAGCTCGAATTAAGACTGAGCTGTACGAGGCTTTTATTTCATTTTCCCCGCTGGGGGAGCGCAGCAGCATCTGTGCCCGTCGGTGGAGTTTCACCAGTGGAAGAGCCATCCCCTCTCCTGCGTGACACGAGGGCAGTTTGGGATATTTTTTGCTCGTGTCATTTCTTTGCCCCCGCGTCCTTGCTCCTCCATAGCTGCCACCCAGGTCTGCTCTGCGGAGCGGGAGGGGAGGAAAGGGGAGTGAGGGAGCCAGCGTGGGGTCCAGACCAGGCTCTGGGGTGCTGAGCACTGGCAGAGGAGGGAGGTGAGGAAGAGGTGCCTGGCACGGCGAGCATCCCTGGTGCTGGCTGTCCGGGGTCTCTCGTAGGTCCCCAGTGTGTGCCGGCCTTCACTGCTGGAGGCTGGGGCACACCATAAATCAAAACCTTCCTCTGCCCTTTGATTAATGTCCGAGGAGGAGTGAGGTGGCAGCGCTGGTGTCCTCAGGCTGGGAGAGGGTGGCGGAGATGAATCCAGAGCCGCTGGCACAGTTAGGATTTGTGGAGCAGCACCAGTGTGGAGCAGGGTGGCATGTAGCCAGATGCAGGAGAAACTGGGGATTGTTCCTTCCCCATCCCAGGGGTGGCACAGCAGCTCCCCGGCTCCGCAGGCGCAGCATCATGCGGCTTGGGAGGGTGCTGGGAGCAACTGGGACTTTGGAGGTGTCCTGACGAAGGCAAATTTAAGGCATTTAAAGAGGAGAGCTGGGGCGACTCTCCAGGTGTGGGAGGGCAATCCTTCTGGTTTGGCTGGAGAGAAACCAGGAGATTGAAAATTTACCAGGAGGGTGATGGAAACTGGCTGATGAGGGGTGGGAGCTGACAGCTCAGTAGCAAATGAGACATGACAGAAAGGTGGGAGATAATTTAACAGGCTTGGCCTGATATTGTCCTTCATAGTCATGTCTTGATTTTCTCTTGCTTTAGATTTGTCAGATCTGATTTTACACAGCAGATGAGGGTGGAGGGGGACGGTCTGTACTGCACGTACTGCGCAGAGGTGCCCATGCAGCCTCCTGTTGCTCTTCCAAGCTGCAAGCGTGGAAGAAATATTTTGTTTTAAACGGGTGGAAGTATTTTAGTGTTGTTAAAATGACCTCTCCTTCATCAGTTGCCGTCTTGAGAACTGTTGCGTTATTTTTGCTCCAAATTTCTGAACAAATCCCCTTCCCAGGGCAGAAACCAAGAGTAGGAACTGTCAGGAATTGAAAACTCAGATTTATAACAAAAGCTTTTGAATTCTGGTGTTCGCTTCTAAGCAACAGCCTGCAACCCCCCTGAGGCTTGGCATCTCCCCCCGGCTGCAGGAGGTGTTTGTGGTGGAGCAAGGTGGAGGTTTTGGGGCTTTTATGTTTTCCTTGAGTCTCTCTTATGAGCAGCCGCACCTCCATGGCTTGGTCCTGCACCCCAGCACAGGGGTCATGCCTTGGGTGCTGGGGGGTGGTCTTGAGATCGAGGCATAAATCCGTGCCCTGAAAGCTGCTGGGTACCAACTTTTCCAGCTGGAGGGGATGCCATGAGCTCCCCTCCATCAGAGCAAAGTTGCCATCATCCCACGTGGCACCGGGGCAGGCGGGTCCTGAGCCACAGTTGTGCTTGTCCCAGAGGACCTCCCGGACCTTGCTGGGTGAAGGGGTCCCTAAAGGCTGGTGAAGCCCTGCAGCTCCCATGGTCATTGCGGGCTGGGTGCCCCTCTTCTGGCCCTACCTAAAAATAATAAAAAAATCCATATAATTTTTTAAAATAATAATAAAAATTTAAATAAAAATTTAAAAATAATAATAAAAGCTGAGCTGCTTTTATTTTTTAACCGAAGTGGCTGCATAAAATAATTTCTTAAGCCCTTTGCCTATGGCAAACAGCTTAGAAGAACATAAAAGACAAGCTCTAACTTTTCCTCTCTAGCTACCCCAGCCTTTTTTATAGCTATTGCCTGGCACAGCTCCTCAGCCACAGGTTCTTGCAGCTTCTGAGGCTGAAGTTTCCCTGGGGAGCGGGCAGGGGATGCGAACAGCCTCCGTAAAGCCAAAAGGCAGGGTGCTGCAGGCAGCCAGATCCTCTCAGGAAAGGGCTGCTGCTGCTGGGAGAGGCTATAATTGCAATTTCCCTGCAGGTATTTGCTTTAGTCTCTTCAGGCCAGGCTCTCCTGAGCCCCAGCTGAGAAAGGAAGCCGCTGCCCAGGGCATGGCACGGGAAGGGCGGGCGCTGCAGGCTGGGCACAGACCTGTGGCAGCTCTGATGTGGCACAAGCGGCTTCGCAGCAACTTAAAAATCATTCCTCAAATCCCCAGCTCCTGGACGCGGCCAGATGGGGATTAGAAGGGGTTTGCCACAAAGGAAAAAAACTAAACCAAAGCATGATCTGGTGGTGAATTCAGTGATGGCAGAAGTTGCTAATTGCAGGGAGGTGGTGAAGCCCGTTCCCTGGCTCAGGGGACATCTCTCAGGGCTGGGGGGGACTAGAGAGCCCCCTTTGCAGAGAGCTGCTGCCCGGGCGGGCTGGGAAATGCTTCTGGTTTGCTCAGGGGTGAGCAGCCGTGGTTGCCCACCCTCCGTGCCGGCGGCATGCTGCTGCCTCGCAGGGATGTGCTGGAGCCTGGCTCACACCACAGCCCGGGGAGTGCCCCATCCAACCCCACTCACCACCAGCACCTTGGAAGATGTCCTCCACAAGGGCTTGGTCCCCACCACCGATGTGAGAGGGGATCTCATCAATGCTTTCCCCCCTGGTGTAAATCCCACCCTGTCTTTCTCAAGCTACGGATGGGTCTGAGCCTCCACTCCCAGCTTGATGACACCCCCACCAGGAGCTGTGCTGCCAGGGGGGTACAGCGTGGTGTGGGCAGGGTCCCAGAAGAACCTCTTCCCAGTGTGGGATGTCAGCGAGATGCACAAAATGTTGTATGAGGGGAAAACTTCTGCACCGCTTCAACTCAATCTTGATTACGCCCGTGTGGCGGATGCTCCGTCTGTGACACTGCAGAGACAGACCCACTGTAAGTTTGGTGAGAGCACATGTGCCGATTAATATTTCTGCTCCCGCAGAGCAGGCAGAGCGGGAGGGAGGGCAGGCAGGACGGCCCAAGCCATACCCAACCAGAGAAAAGGTGGAAAACCCCACGTTTGCTGTCCCTGGATTTGCATTAAGCCTCGCTTGCCTGATGCAGGGAGGAGATGCTGAGGCTCAGACGTTTTTCCCCAGGTGCTGCTTGCTGGGATGATCCCAGGGACGGTAGATGCACAGCAGGGATGGACATCACCAGCCAGCCCTGGCCATCCCGCCTCCCCGCTGGGGCAGCCTCAGTGCCGCTTGGTTTATTAACAACCTGGCCCAAGTTAAATTTTAATTGTCCGTTTCTCTCTGATGCCCACTTAAATAGGCTGGGTAGGCTGCCCCAGGATCTAGCGCACGAGAAAGGTGAGATCTTTGCTTAAAAGGACATTGCCCGGTGATTTTTCACAACTCTTTGAACAGTTTTGCAGATTCTTTTATTTTTAATTGGTTCCCCTTGGAAAACTGGAGCTGAAGTCTGTGCCTTTTCATCATTTTGTGCCGCCGTCGATGCCAGCGTGTGCTCGGCACTGAACGGGGCACGCGAGGAGCTGGGGGCGCCTCAGATGTGCTGCCCATAAACTAGGTCAGCCTTTGACAAAAGAGATTTCAGCCGGCGGCAGGGCTGGCGCTGGCATCCGACTGCGATGCCAATAGGGATGGCCATGGGGAGGTTTGATTTGTCCCCCTGAAAACACCATGGAAAGGTTTTCCTCAGCCTGAGCAGCATCCCTTGCCCCTGGGGGAGGTGGTGTGGGGTCGTGGGGGTTCTTCCTGGACCAAAGCCTGGCTTGAAATGCCCACACGGATCTGCTGTGAGGTGGGGAAGAGTACAGCAAAAATCTGCCAGCCTTTGGGTGCCAAGGTTCGATGAGGATGGAGTTGCCCTGCTGTGGGTGCTGGCGTTTGGGTGCCAGGGCTGGGATGGCATCACTGGGCATGGGACCCACAGCACCTTCCTCCCCCAATCCCCAGGCAAGGACCCTCCAGCCCAGGGAAAATCCATGAGCAGCGTTTTGGGGATTGCATCCTTGGGACTTTTGTTATACAGATAAATCCCTGCAGGGGGTGAGTCTGGGCTCCGTGCTGGATCAGAGCCGTGATCCAGTGGGGATGGACGTCCCCTGCACGCACCAATCTCGCAGAGATGGGGTGAGACCAGGCTGCGTGCCAGCCTGCTCCTGCCTCCCATCACGATGGCCCCGGTCTGGGACCCACCACCATCCCCACCGACCTTATTTGTGGCGGCAGGGCCACGGTTTGCAGCCAGGGAAGGGGTTATTTTGGCAAGCAACAGCCCTTTCGAAAGCAAACGACTGCCATCCCGGTGTCCTCTGCACAAACACTTCTCCGCTGTGCTCTGCCCTTCGCAGCCCATATATTACACTGGGTTTGATTACTTTTCAAGCCATAGACCCTTGGCAAGGAAAAACGTTCTCCTAAAAGACTAAATTATGCCCTATTTCCCACCAGGGCCCACAGCAAGCACAAGCAGCTCCTTTCTAGCATTTCCATGACCTCAGGAGGTGGTTAGAGAAAAGCGGTGCTAATCACAGCGACACCTCCGAAGGAAACCTCAGACTGGCTCAGATTGGCTCGGTAAAACAGCTTTCCTTCGGCTCCTCATTGCTGTGATCCCCAGCTCGTGATTTCTAGGCAAAGGGTGGACCGTTCTCAGGCATTGAGAGGAAAGGAAGGGTCTGCTGCCTGTCCCCTGCCACGCAGGAGGGTCACCCGCAGGAGCAGAAGGAGTCCCGCACAAGAGGAGGGAGGGAGAAGAAGTATAAGAGGATAGAAAATTGATTTATTCTTTTTAAAACAAAATATTTTTAGAAAAAAATGATGTGTAAAATGCCGTATCTTTTTCACGTGTAGTCAGACGAGTGCAGTGTGGATGTGTTTGGATTAGTAGTGATATTTTCATTACAGGAGTAGGTGCACCCACCACCGGCACCATCGCCTTTTGATAAAACGCACCCGTAAGAGCTGTGGAGCCCAGAGCTGCGGAGCCCACCTCAGCATCGCTCTGATCTTCCCTTTCCCCTCGGGGCTTCCTCTTTGCTCCTAAGGCTCCTCCTCTCCTTTAACCCCCAACCCTTTGCCCTCGCAGCCCTTCCCTTGGGCTGGATGGGTTCCCTGGGGGGGACACAGACCTTCACCCAGCCCACCCACACCCCCGCTTGGGCAGGAGTGTCGTTGCCGCCTTTGGAAACCGTCTTACACTCCTCGTTTCTTAAAATAATTTATTTTGTGGCTTTTTGGAGGTTGCGAAAGGAGGCTTTTTTTGGGACGTTGCAAATGCTGCTCATCACAGGGTGGGTTTGAGGGGCTGCAGCGTTCCGTCTCCATCGCTGTGTCCGTGCTGAGCCATGGAAGGCTGCTCTGCAGCTCGGGAATTACACCGGGGTCAAGCCCGGTGGCTCAGCACCTGCTGCTGCAGCAGGGGCAGGATCTGGAGAAGTGATGATGGGGAAGAACAGCCAAAGAAAGGCAGCAAAAAACCCGAAATCCTTCACATGATTAAGTGCCTCCTCTTCCTCCCTCGCTCTATAGGTCGTGCTTCTCTCCCCAGCCCCCTTTGTAGTTAAACGAGAAACAGGGACGATGAGACCTGTTGGGTTTTGAGCTGCTGTGCCTATAAACCCTTCCCTTTGCCCCGGGCAGGAGGTGACGGGTGTCCCAGTAGCTCTGCAGCTGGTTGGGGCTGGAGCCTGGAGCCAGAAATGTCTCCGTCCCCCTCCGCCTCCCCCAGGTAGGCTGCCTGCCTGCCTCCAGTTTGCCTGCCATCGTAGACACGCTTTTAACTAGTCTTTAAAGATAATAAAAGGACTTACAAAGCTTAATACGAGTCAAAGTGTTTTCAAGAAATGTCAGCTGCCACATGTCTCCTATTTAAATAGGAAAGGGCTTGCTTTTTATTTTCCATCTGTAAAGCACAAAACCACACTGCTGTGTTAATTCATGAAAATGCCATGGAAAGTGGCAGCGAGAAGTAAAAAGGGAAAAGTGACCAGGTCAGCTCCACTGCCAAGGATGAGTGAAGCGCTGAAAGGCTGAACAGAAAACGTGGTGTTTGAAGAGATTTTGGTGCCTGATTTAAGGCTTTCCTTCGCTCTGTAGTTCCCGTGCTATTGTGTCGCACCCGATGCTCACTTCAACAGAGGCACGGCCTCTGCCTCCGCCTTCCAGCCGTGCGGTTTTGTAGAAAGAAATATGCAGAAAAAAAAAAAAAATCATCTCTTTTTTTTGTTGTGAGCATTATTTTGCTTTAATAGGCTTTACCTCCTGTTCCTGTGCAACGAATCTCCTTGTGCCCAGTTCTCACCTGCCCTCAGGACCCTACAGCCCCAGGGTGTTTCCCACCGGAGAGCCCAGAGCGCTGGGCTCCCTCCAGCATGTGCCATGGGTTTTCCTTTGCATGTAAAAAAGGTCTTGCCTCTCCAGCCAGGGATGTTCCTCTGAGCAAGAAAACCCCCTCTCTGCGGCAGGAGAGGACCCGTGTCCCCCCCGGCCGGGTGCCGCAGTGTTTCGGCACAGACGCCGCGCCGGGAGCCCGCAGCCCCGGCGGCTGTTTGCACAGTGCGAATCTATTAGCTGAGTTACTGCCGTAATTTCCTAATGGGATGGGGAACGCTCAGGAAATGATAGAACTGTATAATTAAACCAAGCCTATCTGAGGATCTTCCATTACGGCATGGTAATTTCTGGATCTCGACATCCTTCTTTCCCTTTTTTAGGAGTCGGAGAGAAGGGAGATGGGAGCGTGGTACTTTTCTCTTGAAGCCTCAGGTAGCGCACCTTCATGGTCATAAATCCCTGCATATTTATGATCCAGGGCAGTTAACCTTGCAAATCAGATTACACAGACGATTATATGCCTTGCCTTTACCTGGCTGGCAGGAAGAAGAGCTGCTAGGGAAGAGGCACGTATTCCAGCAGTGGAATATGTTTTGTATAGGAATTTAGCAACATCTCTCTGAATAAATGGAGAGCTCTCCTTTGGGACTCACTGGTTTTTATTGCAGAAGCTATTAAAAGTCTATGAGAGCAGCAGGGTTCAGGGCAGCAGGTTTTGTCTATTTGCAGAGGGTAGTTAACCTGGTTATTTAGAGTCCAGCTGTAGATGTTTCTCCATATTCTTGACCCGCAGAGTCAAAGCACAGCAGCTTGCAAATTCTGCTTCCTTGCTCCACTTCCAGGATTTGATGTTCTCTGGCCATTGCTCAGGGACCTGTTCATGAAACCTGCCGTGGGTCTGCCAATTCCCGGTGTGATCAAATGCTGTGAGACCCAGCAGAACGTAGCAGCAGATATACGGTGTTTCCGCTTAAGCAGGCAGGAGCCAACATTTTAAAGGCGAAACCAGGCAGAACCAGGTTTTGCTCAGGGCAAGGCCGGGCTGGAGGATGCCAGGAGGCTGACAATAGCTGATGTGCACAAACGGAGATGTCTCCTTTAGGGTTACTCCGGGCACATGCCCTTCGGCGATTGATGCCTGACAATGCAAAGCTCCTCTTCACTGGCTCCTGCTTTCTACAATGCCATCTTCCACTCTCAGCAAGGCACGCTCGGGGCGGGCGCTGACTTTGCCCATCCAGGCAACTTAGAATAAAGCAGTGGTCACAGAGCACTGAAGAAAATGGATCTGCATTGAAAGAAAACCACCCTCGTGCCTGGTCGTTAGAGTTAGCCTGGTCTCCAAACACCCACATTCAAACAGTCTCATTCTCGCAGGGAATATCAGCTTTGCTTAGATCCTTTTCTGACTTATAATGTCTTTGTTGGGACAAGGTTAACCGTTGCTTAATTCAAACAGGTATTTTACGACAAGCAGGGACCGGAGCTGCAAAATTTGGACTCTCGTGAAAGTTAAACATCTCCAGAGTTGTGCTGAATTTGGTTCAAGGCCCCCAGGGCTATAATGGGACAAGAAGAATGGTAGATTTGCATGGCGCTTCTTTTCTTTCAATCAAGTCTTTCCTCATTTTGATGCAAATAAGTGACCCGTGACAGTGCAGCCGCTGGAGTGCAGCTTGCTGAGGTCTGTGCATCTCACTGTCAGCTGGCAGAGTCTTTCATTATCCCATAACCCTTCCACCAGCATCCCAGCTCCTTTCTTTTTAAAAACTTTGGCTCTCCTTGCACTAATTAAATGGCACTGCTTTAGCGTCAGCAGCGCTTGGTGGTACCAGACTCACAGTGCTCACGTGAAAGCTGCAGGATCCTTTCTGAGGAGATATTGGGTACACTGGCAATCTCTGGGGCTAATTTCCCCCTCTCCACCCTGTGTTAGGTTGAAACACAAGTGGAAATGCAGTACCTGGTCTCTACTTTAAGAGACGCCCTTATAGAGCAAGGACCCCATGGTTAAGACATGTGAAAGTCAATCTGGTCATCACTACAGCCTAATACCATTGGCTAAGGGTGGTTGAAGGGAGATTTCCTCGTGCAGCCTTTACCAGTCAGTTCTGGGAAAGAACAGATATTGCTGCCTGGGATTTCCTGGACAGAGGCTGTAACCTGCCAGATTTTACGATGGAGACAATCCAGCCGCCAGGAATTGGTTTAAGTCCAACAGACGAGTTCAGTGACTTAAGAGTCATTGGGATGAGATAATGTAAGGAGAGATCTTGAAAGCAATAATTCTGGTGTCCAGCCACCTCAGGGTTTCCCTGCAGTTTGTGCCCAGGGCCTGGGCTGGAGGTGTGTTGGTGTCAGGACACTTGCAGAAGGACAGCTTCTCCATGGTTCAGGCTTGGGCTGCACTGATTTATCTGCTGCTGGTTTCTTAGAGATGAGCTGCGGGCTCTGTTAGAAAAAAATCTGGATTTCTGTCCCAGTCTGTGGTTACTGTGAAAAGGTACTTCAAGTGCTTACGGTCTTGGAGTGAAATCCTCTCCTCCCCATATATCTTAAAATTTTGCTCATGCTAAGGAAATAACAAATGAAATGGGTGTTGTGACCTGCCCCCTCCATCAGGAGTATCTATTGCGTGGACTTTATTATGATGCCCGATAGAAACAAGGTTAGGGAGAGTGGTCAAGAGGTGATGCACTCCTTATTTATAAATGCCTATAGCAGGGTGTCCTGGGAAGCATAGACCTGATCTGCAATCGCTCAAAGGACAGAAGAGAGGTAGAAATGAACAAATTAGCTATGAAAATTATACCCTTGCCTTTCCACTTAGGAAAACATTATCTGTTCACCCTGGTAGAGGTCCAGATAATGATAAATGGGTACTAATGGGGAAGAGTAAGTAGATCTGCCAGTCATCGTTACGCCCGCATCGTGAGCGTTGGGTTATGGGTTGAATCTTCATGCTCTTCATCACTTGTAGGAAAAAAAAAAATAATGAGAGGGGCATATGTGGGCAGGCATGAGTCCCCCAAAGAGCTGTTTGAGGAAAGGCCACTTCTCCTTCCCCAGGAGCCCCTCACACCACAGCGCAAGGCTGCATCGTGGACACAGCTCACCTAGCTGCAATTAAACTTTTTAATAAGTAAAAGCTTATAACCAGCAGTGCAGAAACAGTGTCTTCGGCATTTGCTCTCACCATGGTATACGTGTCTTCGCTTTGCAGTACAACCTTGTTAGAGTTTCGCTTCCCTTTCTTAGCATGTCTACGGCAATCAGGTTTACCCCAGTATGACAGTGCACAACCTGCTTTTTTCCCCCCTCCCTTTTTTGCAAATAATTCTATTTTAATGCTCTGGGGTTTTTTTCTGGAGAAATTCTCAACATCAAAACAAATCTCGTGTGCGGGTAAGGGAGCGATGAAGAGTGAGGTCTCTCATGCTGATCCTTACTCTAAGCAGAAGTAGGGCTGGAAAATGCCTGAATTTTGGTATGGTTTTGATCCAAATCTGCATCTCATTCTGGATGGGATTAGCCAAACCAGTCCCTCCAATCTTCTTGAAAAAAAAAAGAGCAGTTTCTTTTCTCCTTTCTCCTTCACTAAACATGCAAAACCCATTCTTTTAACAATTAGTCTTGAACATATTCACGCTCTTCCTATCTATTATTGCTTACCTTAGTAATCTCATTCTATTGTATGGCGCTTCTTATATCAGGCATTAATATATTTCTCAAAGGTAATCTTTAAATACCCAGGCTGGTTTTGGAAAGAGGAAGATATCATTGGTCTTTTCTAAATCATTTGTTTTGAGGGAGTCTTGGAGGAAGGGTTATATGTATTTATTATGAAAATGCAATAGCATTTTAATGAGAAAATACTGCGTTAAATATATATCTCGCGTATTTATTTCTGAGAAAATTCATATTGTTCAATCTTTGGGTGAAAGCCAAGCACTTGTAATAGTTACCTGACATGATGTGGCCCCGTGACAGAAAGTCTAATGAAGACTTTCTTGATAGGAATGTAATTGTAAAGAAAAAAAATGATTAAAAAATTGGTTCCAGTGCTCTGCGATCCAAGAGTTCATTTGTTTCCTCATTCATGCACTAAACAAGTCCCTAATTAATCTTGAACCTTGGAGAAAGGAGACTAGATTGGCATCTTCTGAATACGAACGTACTTCTCATTTTGGAAAGTTTGAAGAGGCTCTTAAGCATTCTCTTTTAATGGTATTTTTGCAGGGGTTTAAAGTGGCTTCATTAGCCTGCCAAAGCCGCTAATTGCATTACCATATTTTTAAACTTCGGAGGTTCAGGTTTTTTCCAAAAAAAAAAAAAAAAAGAAGAAAAAAATTAGATTAATTTGCTGGTTTAAAGAGACTGGAGTGTTCAGTGACTGTCGCCGTCCTCAACTGGAGCCAGCCCAGCACCGTGTGTGCTCCTGGGGCTGCACCCAGCGCTGCCCCCACCCTGCGTCCCTCTGTCCCCCTGTGTCCTGCAATGAAAGCAGCGCCGTCTCTCTGCCCCGGCCACGGCTGCGCTGATTTAAACCTCCCTGAAGGTTATTCCTGCCAACCCCAAGGCCTGAGCTGGGCAGAAGGAAATACTTGTGCAGAGGCAAACCTGCCCCTGTGCCGCCTCTGCTGCTGTGACTATTTGGGTTACAAAAGCAGAACCACAGAGCTCTGTCCCAACATCAGCTTTAGCTGGGAAATAAAGTGTTGGTTGTGTTTTGGGCAGCACTTCCCCATCACCGAGACACTTTTGGCCAAGCAACCCAGGTTCCGGGGGGGTTGCAGCCTATGTCTGGTCGCTCTCTGGGTGCTCTCCCTCCAGCTGCTCTTGCAAAAGCACGCGGTGTCCAGCGGGCAAAACCCCTTCTGTAATCCCAGGCCTTTTGGAAGCAAAATAGAGATGCTGATTAACTCCGGCTCCGCCGTTCCTCTGTGCTGTGAAGTGTGAAAGGGATCAAGTCAAAGCCTGGGATGGAAAGTGCCAGCCAAGTTCAAAGTGTGGCTGTGTTAGTCCAGCTGTTCTTATTACAGTAAATAGACGTCTGAACTTTAATGAGGTCACTTCCTTGAGTCTTGCTTGTGTGCGGCCCCAGGTGGCTTATCTAAGGTAATATGAATAATACGAACAAGATAAGATAAGGCTGTTAGCCCCAAACAATATTATCAGCCTGTGATTTTAGCTGCCTACCTACTCCATCCTGACAGTGAGGGATAAAAGAAAACCTAAAACTCCAGCCTTGGAGACTTATAAAAGCCGTGTTAAAACCCGTCCGAGAGCTCCAAGAAGAAATATTATCCTGGCTGAGGGAAGGGGGTGGAGGAGAATCAAGGGCACCAAGAAGAAAATACAGCTCACGGTTGAGGGAGTTGGGGTTTTTTTCTTCCTTTGCAAATGTGTTCTTGCTCATTTCATTGTGAGCACCGCGATATATTATCAGCTTTCAGGGAAGTGAAGAGTCGTCGGGGTTTCATTAGTTATGTTTATGCCAATAGAAATAAATCTTCGCAGTCATCAGAACAGGTTTGTTCATAGTCCTGGCCCTGTCTAGGGAATTTCACTGCCCACATCCCTGTTGTGCTGGTGGAGCAGATACAGTTTGAGATATACTTTGGCCTTATTGATTTGAAGGCTTCTTCATTACTTCTCCAGCACTGCAGATCAATAGCTGTGCCTAGAGCAGCATAATAGATTTTTTTAAAAAATCAATTAAACAGAATATTTTTAACAGAGCCTAGTGTGAAATTCTGTTGCATTTTGATATGTGCGGTTTAAACTTTGCTGCATTTACCTGCCGGCTTGTGTGCTGTACTAAGGGATGGAAGTCTTTGTTTCGGTGCCTGAGCTCTGTGATATTCACGCTTAACCTCCGAAGGAGGAGGAACGACTCAAGATTAGAAACAAGAACCACCCAGCTTTTCTCCTTTGAAACCGATATTCATCACTGCAGCCTGGCTAGAAAGTGAAATAATGTTTGTGGTCTTAGCTCAATCCCCAGCGGACAATAATTCAGGTAAAATATACCAAAATCTGTCATGCTTTTTCCTTGCTCCGTGTCTCTGAACACAAGGAGATGAGCTCCTTTTAAATTAGCTTTCATGCTTGAAGGGTTTCCTTGTGTGTGCAGAGCCCGATCCCTCCCCACTGAGGCCAGTGACAAATTCCCTATTGGTTTTGGTGGCCCAGGACTGGGGTCAGGCAGCAGCGCGGCTGGAGGGCAGCCCCGGGGCTGGGAAAAGCCACCCGCAGCCACTCCTGTCCTAAAGTCCTGTAGGACACATGGGTGGTGTCCTGGCCCTGGAGTTGGCAGGGCAGCTTTGGCCACTGTGAAGCTTTTGTCAGATTTCTGCAGCACTGCAAGTGGCGTAACAGAGGCAGATAAATCTTTACGGCAAGGAAAACATGTAATTTTCAAAAGCTTTTCCCAATGGAAGGATGTAATGAAGGATCCTGATGTTCTGAGTGGTGTCACTCAGTAAGACCCTTCCTCAGTCACCAGGTCCCCCACATGGGGCCACTTCAGATCACCTTACAGGGAGCTAAAACCACATTTCTCCACCTTTATTCTTCCTCCTCACTCCTTCCAGCCTTCTCCAGCTCAACACCAGCCTCCCTGGGCTGCCCGTCAGCCACCAGCCACTCTCCCATCGTTTCTTCCTCAGCCATGGGTTGAATTATTTCATTGAGATATTTGCACGTCAACTGCCACAGGAGGGTATTTTCAGAACCTGCATTTTCAGGTCCCAGCGCAGCAGCTGCAGCCACGTTGGGTTTGTTTGGCCTGACCTTTTTTGCTTTGCAAAGTGCAAATATCTGCGGACACGATTACCAACGCGCTTAGACCTGGGTCTGGAGGCTGCCAAGTTGTGAGGGTTTTGCATTGATTGGAACTAGGTCTGGATGTTGTGGACTCAACACGCCAAAGCCTTGTGGCGGAGGTGCAGATCCACCTCCCGACGTCGGGGTGGCCTTAATTCCCATTCCCAGAGAGATGCTTACCCAGAGGATATTTAGGAGGAGCTCACGTCTCTGTATTGGTGTTAGAGGAGCAGCTAGTTGGCCAGGGAAGAAGCTGAGAGAGGCTAATATCTGATGTAGCCAATTCCTAAGATATCTGGGAACCCTCCTGGTTTTCTTCTTTCTCTCATCCATGTGTGCTGGGGATGCGAAAACCGCCCAGAAAGCCATTACTTCCCTCTGCTCCCCCATTCTTATGCTTTAATAACTCAGGCAATCCAAAGAGTTGGCCTTTTATTAAAAAACATTGCTTAAACCTGGAAGTGGCTAAAGGAAGGAGGCAGAGCCCGGCGTCGCTGAGCACGTGGAGCCCACCCAGCCCTGTCATACTCCCGACAGCTCAAGCTAATAGCCAAGTGGGGTGTTTTTGGTGTGGATAAAAACTGAGTAAGAGGCAAAAAATTACCAGGGAGCCGGCAGGTCTGTCTTCAGTGGTGATGGTGGGCTCCGTGCCGCAGGGAGGGCTTGGCTCTGGGCTGCCAGCCACGGGTGGGCTCTGTCGGTGGAGCAGGTCGGGGCGGCAGCGCTCGCACCCGCGCTCTACTCATTCATTTTTCACACCTCATTTTCAGGCCTGTCTGATTTATGAACCTCACTCTTCCTTCCCCTTGGCTTAAATTTATCTTCTGAAAACAAAGCCGGGGTTTAGAGTAGACCCTCCCTTTCCTTGAGGCAGAGGAGACGGAGTTAGTTTAAGGCCACCCGCTCCAGCGAGGGCACCAGCGGTGTCCTGGGGACCTGGAAGTCCCTCGGGTGAGCAGTTGCCACCAAAAGTGACGATCTCCCCACCCCAGGTCCCATCCAGACCCTGGCAAGAGCTAAGCCAGCAGAAAGCTGCTCTGTTTGCCAGCAGCTGGTTTTCCTGGGAAGCACTGGAGCTGAAATCTGGAGTGAGCTGGGAAAGAGGGGAGAACAAGGCAGTGAGATGGGAGGAACATGGAGAGAAGGGGAGCAGCTGGTTATTGTGGGGATGGGAGGTCTCCTGCCCTAGCTCTGATGCTGGTCCCTCTGTCCCATGAGTGACAGCCTCCAGCCAGTCCCACCACACTGATGTGACCATCACAGGGGCAGCTCTCCCCTCCTGTGGCCATCAGGGCAATTCCTAGTTGATGGCAGTAGCATGTCTTGATGTCTTGCACCACCACAGCTCCTCTGGAATCACCTCTTCTCCCTGTGGATCGGGAATAGGCACAAATCACCCACCTTTAGCTCTTGTCTATTCCTTGTAGACAACTGGGGAGCAGAGTCATGAGCTGAAGTGCTCGGATTTAGAAGGAAAAAACAGCCTGTGGAGCTGGGATGGGGTTTGCAGTCTGCTATGGTGGTATCTCTGAAGCTGAGCTGTCCCCCAGCAGTCAGGCACGTGCCCTTCACCCGGGGCAGTTTGGATGGCTCAAAATTGGCTGGGTTTTGCCTTTTTCATGCAGCAGAACCGAGGTGTGTCTGTGGCCCTTCCAAGGTCATCGGGATCCCACTGCAAGCCCCAATGGTATGAATACTGGAGGACTTGGCAGAAGGTCCCAGGCAGAGCACCCACCCCGTATCACCTGCAGACACGGAGCCCGGCAGGTTTTTTCCCACCCCCAAACCCACACCTACCCGGGCGAGGAGTGTTGAGAGGGTGGCTAGCTCTGTTCCCACGGGTGGCTCTGCCCTGGCACGGGTCCCAGCGTGCCCGTGCATCTTCTGCCGAGCAGCGCTGACCTTCTCCTGGTGTCAGCAGTGCCAGCGCTATGAATAATTACTCAGAGTGCGAAGAGGAGACTTTGTTATTAGGAAGCTTCCCCCCCCCCGGTTATTTTTCAGCTAATTTCCCCCCACCACCACCCCGTTCTTAATTTGCGCCTCGCTCCTCGGAGTCGTTTCAGATCTGTCAAGCGCTCTCCGTGAAATGCTTGTTTTTGTTTGACTAACACGTTCTGGGGGAGGGGGACGCGCGGTGCTTTGGAAGAGCGGGTCTGTTTGCTTTGGTGATAGCAGTGATATTTGGGAGAGACAGATGGAAGGCACTTTTTATTTTCTGCAGACACTTCATGATCCAAGCTGCTCATATTGTATAAGAGAGGCCAGATGCCTTGTTAATTCATAGACATGTTTACAGCATGGAGCTTCTAATAGGTGAATATGAATACTAAATAGTGATTAGTGCTTGTCTGACAGACATCTCCCTCCTGACTGAAATTGGATCTAAGTTTGACCTTTGGTGAGGGAGGAAGGTATTCTGGTATATAATAAGCTGCCTTTTTTTTTTTTTAATAGATCTTCTCTGCATGTAGAAAGACAAATCATTTTCCTTCCCATTGAAGGATGTATTTGCCCTAAAGACACAGCATTCTGCCAAGCCGGGCTGTGCCTCCCCATCCCTGTGAAGCTGTGGGAGTGGTGGGGAAAACACCCGGCTGGGCACTGGGAAACTGGGTGTTACGCACCGAGCGTGCAACTTAAAGCCCACAGTGATTTAAAGGAAGGATGGATGGCATTTGGGCTTCCTGGAGAGGTAGCAAGGAGCATCGTGGCTTTCACCCTGCACCAATGGGCTTTTCTGGGATGCTCCAGGTTGGACAAGAGCTGGTGTGACCCGTGTCTGAGCATCCCGGGCAGGGAGCGAGGGCTGGTGCCTTGGGGTCCTGACACTAAACCCAACACAGGATGAAAGGATTACAGATGGGAGATGGGAAGGGCAATAAGGAGAGAAAAAAAAAAATAGCAAAGAGACTTAATTGAAGAATAATCCCCAGTCCACCAGCTCTTTAAGGGGATGGCCCACAGTGCCAGGACCCTGTTCCCCCCATCCGTGGGGCTTTGCATTGCCCCCTGCAGGACCCAGAGCTATCCTGTAAGTGACAAAGGCCATCCAGGAGCAGCACTCAATGGATGTTTAATTGTCCTTGATGGGATATAACCCCCCAAAAGCAGAAGGGAGCCAGCACCCCAGGGGGGGAGCGCTGGCTCAGGCACATGGCCAGGCTGCTCCAGAGGTGGCAGAGGTGGGAGGGTGGTTTGTGGCAGTGAAAGCCAGGAAATCAGAAGCACGTCTCAAAAGTAGAGTTTTTTTTTTTCTGGGTTTATTTTTTTGGTAAATTGCTCTTTAAAGATAAGCAAGCACAGGCTTCTCATCTTCTCTTAAGGAATCATTTCCATTTTGGGAATGGCAGGCTGCCTCTGGGAGGCTTACAAAGTTGAGGGAGGGTTGCAAGGGGATGGCTGGCTGCCAGCCACGTCCCAGCACACCGGGGCTGTGCCGCTTCTCCCTGGGGACTTCCCCGGTGGCACTGCGTCTGCGGGACCCGGGAAACAGAGCAGGGTGCCTACACAGCCCCAAAGAACACCTCGGGTGACCTGCCCAGTCACAGGGAGTCCGAGGTACCCCGGGAGCATCGCCTTGATCACGCCGTCGCTCTCACAGCGCCAGGCATTGCCCGGTCTGCTCCGGTCGGAGGAGTTTTGTGATGCTCGGAGACCCTGCAGGGCTTTGGAAAGAAGCGAAGATGCTGAGGGACAGCCGGGTGTGCAATAGTCCCTTTTCCAGCCTTTTTGGCTGCGCTAAGCAGCCACGGCGAGGGGCAGTCCAGCGTCAGGGGCCGGCCACATCCAGACGGAGAGGTGGCCCGAAGCCAGCAGGCAAGCGGAGGCAGCCGAGCCGGCGGCCAAAGCACGGACAGAGGGAAGAGGGGGGTCAGGCCCAACATCCCCAGCCTGAGTCCCCGCAGGCACAAGGCAGTGGTGCTTATAATGTCTCTGCATTACCAGGGCATCCCTTTACACACGCAAAACCATTTGATGCCCATCCGAGGCACATCTAAGGCTCCTTTGGGGCTGAGGGACAGCACATGCAGGAGTTGTCCCATTAAGCCGAGTGGAGCTGCACCCGCGATGAGGGAGAGGGAGCACAGCCATCCTCACCATCCACCTGCTCACCATCCTCCGACCCCTTTCCAGCACACAGCGGATCCCAGTTGAGGCTGCTCGTGGTTATCCAGGTGCTTGGGAGGTTCCTCGTGGTGGTGGGTACCCAGTTCCCACCAGCTGTGTAGGAGAGCAGAGGGTCTGACTCCCGCCGCAGCCGCGCTGACCGGGAGCCCGACAGAGAGAGCTGCTGGTTCCTCCAGAGACACAAACCCAGCCTGATGCTCGTGATCACCACGGGGTGCAGAGCTTGGCTAGACTTGCTTTTATCCCTTTCCTTTTCACTTCATCCCTAAAATTACTTGTTAAGTTTATTCCCCAATTAGACCAGGATAGGATAAAATGCTTGGGTTTGGGGGATTTTTTATTATTTTTTTTTTTCTTTTAAAGGCTTGCTCTTGCTGTGAATTTATTGGGTATTGCTGACTGCAGAGGAAATCTTGTGGTTTTCTCTTTCCCTGCTTGTTGTTCAGATGTGAAGGTGCAGAGGACGTCTCAAGCCTTGAGCGAGCTCAGCTCTCACACCAGGCACAGAGAGCACAACCAGCTGAGCAAAATGAGCCCGCGACTCTCATTTCTGATCTCAGCCTCCCCTCCGCTCGGACTGGAAGCTGAGGCAGGAATGCGGTTTTGGCAAACAACCTCAAAAAGTAAATTGCTTGCTCTGCGGACCGAAAAACACACTCTTTCTCCTCTAACCGCTGCCTCTCTGCAGGGAAACAAGCCGATAAATGAACGAGAAAAGCGACCGGGCCTGGAGAGCTGAGCAAAGCAAAAAGGTGGCGGCTCATGGGGGGTGAATCCCACAGGTTGGTGGGGCCGATGCTGCAGCCGTGCTCTCCCCCTGGGACCAGCCTCTGCCCGGGAGAGCAGGAGAAAAGGGATTTGCTGCCTAAAACACCGTTAAGGGCTTTGCTTTAGGTACCAGCTGAGTGCACTTTGGTGGCTGTAAATGGAGTGATGTGTATACATTATGCATGTGTGCTTGTATGTGTATATATAATATATATATAAGCCTGTTGCAGGTTCTTTAGAGGCAGACTCTACCTCCTCCCAGCTGGAAGAGAACAAGCCCACAACATCTTGCACTGGTGTTAGCGCCTGTCCCAGGACAGGACTCTCTGGGCTGGTGCAGGGAGGTGCCTGGGGTGATGCCTGCCTGCTCCCACCACGGGAGCCTGCTTTTGGTCCAGCCTTCATCCCGTTCCAAAACGATGGTCTGGCAAACTCTGGCAGCAGGTCCTGCGTGTGGATGGGAGGAGGGGGCTGTGGCTCCCAGGGCAGCGGTGGCAGGGGGGGGTTGCAGGTCTCCCAGTGACACCCTGGGAGAGCAGAAGGGCAGAGCTGGTTTTGGGGGAGAGTTTGGCTCTGGCTAAGGCTGTTTCTGGCCTCCAGCGCAGTTTTTGTACGTGCTCTTTGCTGATCGCGTGGTGATCCTGCTGTGGCTTGCATTAGTGCCCTGCTCCCTGCTTGCATGTATTTAACCCCCCTGGGTCAGCGGGCAGGGGAAATGTCCTCTTTTTTAGCAAAGCACAAAATGACTCCTCCGTTCTGCGCCTGTAACCTTTACACGGGGGCCCCGGCTGCTGCGCCGGGCTCTGGCTCTGAACTTTGCCAAAAAAATGCTGGTGTTTGGAGCTGGGATTTTGGCTCAGACTCATCTTAAGTAATACTGTTTCTCTTGCTTTTGAAACCATAATGCATTGCACTTGGTGGTGATGTCAGGTACTTGGGGATTATAATTACTGTGTAACCCGGCAGCCTGGAGAGAGATGTCTCAGGAGGGGCAGCCTGAGGGGAAGGAAAGTTAGTTCTTTATGAAATGCAGATGTTTTTAAATAGCTTTAATTAACTGGACTGGATGCGTTGCAGATCTAAAAGCTAAATAGGCTGTTGTTTTTCAGTGTTTGCTGTGTATTTCAAGGGTCACTCGATTCTGTAGTGCGTGATTTCAGTCCCATCCGTGCCGTCCCCTCATGCTTTGGGTTCAGATCTTGTCGTGGCGCTTTTTCTTCTCCATCCGAAAGCTGAGGACCCTCTCACAGGGCCGTGTCCCTCGGCACGGCACAGGCTGGAAACTGCCTTTGGGAGGATGCGGGGAACGAGGCAAGATGGGCAGCGTGGAAAAGAAAAACAAAACCCCCCAGCGCTCGTAGCTGAATAGGAGCGAGCTCTCCAACCCCGAGTTATGAATTTTGTCAATGAAATTAGCCAACAATGTTTGGGAAAGAATAAAAATAAAGCAGTGAGGGCTCAAAGAAAAACTAGCAGAGCCCCAGAGTGAATGGGGGCTTTGTTCGGGCTCCCGTCCCTTCAATAGGCAGCCTGAAACCCTGTGAGTCACTGCGCGCTGCTGGCCAGGCGCGGGGCCTCCCTTAATGGGCCAGCGGAAAAATCTGCCTTGCTCCCATTTGACAGGCTAACCAGCAGAAGAATAAAGTTAATTTACTGTTAAAGTTAATTTGTTGGGTAAGAGGAGGAAAGGAGAAGCATGTTATAATAAAGGCAGCAGCAGAGAGGCTGGCTGGTCGGTGGGAAGGGGTGTCCGAGGCGAGGGCTGTCCCCTCTCCCCGTTAATAACGGGGTTCGTTATACCTGCAGGACCCACAGCACGTCTGGCAGCGCCAGGCACAGCCCGGGGATCCCTGGAATATTCTCTGCAGGGTCAAACCCCCTTTACACAGGGAATTCCTGGCACGGCAGCGGTGCGATGCCGGCGCTGGGGATGCAGGGGTGTGCGGGAGCCCAGCCACCTCTGCGGCTGCGCCTTCCCGGGGCCGGCACCGAGACGAGCGCCAGAGTTAGGGATCAACATTAACGTGGGGGCTGGCCCCACGGCCTGGGTGGTGTTTCTGCAGCTGAAATGCCATCAGGTCGCCCACCTTTGGTTGGAGCGGGTGTGTGTGTTTCGTGGGCTCTGCTGGGGCCGTGCGAAGCGGCGCGTTCCCGGGGGCGCGATTTCATCCCCGGTCACGCACCCAAACCTGTGGGGAGTTGGGAATTACTCCCGGTGCCCTGCAGCTCGCACCGCACACACCAGCCAGGTGACCGCCGGCGGGAGCGGGTACCGTTTTGTGCAGAATCCCTTTTGTACACAACGCGGGGTTTTGCACACGCGGACGCCCCGTGCGTGTTTTTGTGGGAGTAGCTGCTGTTTCCAAACAAAGGGCTCCTTTCTTCCCAGCAAACAGAGGTAGCCGGAGGGAGCTGAATGCGACCTGCCTCCAGCCTTTGTTCTGCGGTGCCGAACACACCCCGTTACTCGCTGCTTGGCATCCTACAAACATACAGCGGGAAAAAACGATGCTCCATCCATGGCGGGGCTCGGAGGAGCTGCCCCCGCTTTGTCCCGCTGTCCCTGGCCCTTCCTGCACCCAGGGATGCCCCAGCCGAGGGTGATGGTTGTGCTGGGTGAAGGATTCCCCGGCTGACACCGACCTGGCACGCCAGGAATCATGCAAGAGCCTGTCCCCCCCCATCCCGGCCCCCGGGCACGCCGCCACGCTGCCGTGGTTTCAGACAGGCACGGCTTGTCTTGGGAGGCTGCTGCCAAGCAGGGGAAATTAGGGCATTTCTGAGTCTGCTGGGCTCTTTTCAGAGTGGGGAACGTGGCAGTGGAGCCGCTCAGCCCCTCAAAGGGGGACCTGAGCCCGTGCTGAGGTCCAGCTTCCGCAGGGGCTCTCCTGCAGTCCAGCGAGCAGATGTTTGTTCGGTCACATCGCTTTCCTTGCCCCATAAACCGGTACCTAATGAAGCAGAGAGCAACCAAGATCATTTCTGCATCACACGTGGTTTGGGAGGAAATTTTAATAATTTGTTACAATATTTTAAAATCTGGGTTAATCTGGAACGGCACAGCGGAGGTAACCGCTGGGCAGCCAACAAAGCTGTACCATCTCCCCTTCCTCGCTTGGAGAGGCCATGTTGTGACCAAAGTAATCCTCCTTTCTGCTCACATCACCTTTCCGGATTTATCATTTTAATGTTCTCTGGGCCACCAAGCCCCACAGCTGTAAATTAATTTTTAAAGTAATACAGGTTTTAAAACTTCCATCTGCTTTAATGAGCTTGGGGGAATCCTGTTGTATTAAAAAACATGCATGCAATTATTTTTCCATCTTGGGTTTCGCCAGTTCCCAGCACCGCTCTGCGATGACATCTTCCTCCCCTCTCAAAAGTGTTTTCTTGTGATAATGTGGCATTGTATCCTGATGGTGTGTGTTTTGCCGCACGTGGGCAAGGCTAGAGAGGACTTCTCTAAGGACGAAGCAGTATCATTAGCAGGTCCCTCGGTGGCTTCCCAGTCACCTTTCCATTAATCCAGTTCTGCATCACAGAATTACGAAGCGGCTAATGAACAGCTCCAGCGCCGTGAGCCTGGAGGTACCGTATTAACCGGACGTCTCTTTGAACTGCATGATTTCTGGTGGGAAAACTTCATGGAAAAAAAGAGATGGTGTTTGTTTTCACAGCCTTCTGCATCTGTTTTTAAATATTTGCTCACAGTAGTTCGGGCTTTTTTTTTTTTTTTCTTTTTTTTTTTATTAGCAATTAGCCTAATAAGCCACCTTTTCATTGCTCCGCATGTAGATTAACCACTTCAGAGAGTACAAAATAAACATTTTTCAATGCATGTGTGTATCTTCTGGAAAAGATGAGTAACCTGCTTCCACTGAGACGAAGTCCTCCTCACATCAGGGTTTTGCTCTAATCATTAGCGCCCGATTTTTTTTTTCCCTTTTATTTCCCTTAAGACAACTTCTTACAGCGTTTGTTAACCTGAATTTTTAACACAATTAGTTCTTATTTAGCCAGTGCATTCAAAATGATGTTCTTTGTAAGTAACAAATAAATAGCCTGGGAACGTGCAACTTCCATCCAGTACCTGAGCATTTAGAAGATTCATCTCTGCTGAGATCAGGCAGAGTTGAGCAACTCGGACAGATTTCAGCTGTCACATTAAAAATGAGTCTGTAAGAGACAGTCCTTCCTTGCAGCCCATGGATGAGCTGGGTCTTTTGAAGGGACAGGAGGTCTAGCATCCAAAAAGAGCACACATACCCAAGAATCAATGTTGCCTGCCCTCACCGTCTGATGGAAATCATGTTTAATAGCAAAATCACAGTGACTAAAATTTTGCTGATTCTGATGATGTCCTGGGAGGACACCGTCCACATGGGTGACATTGGCTTGACTTTTCTGAGCTTTCAAGTAACCTCTGAGTAAGTTGTTCCAGAAACAGTGGGATAAATTAAGCCTTTCCTCCAAATGTGAGATAAGTCCCTATCTCTTGCCTGCTGGAAGAGCTCCAGCACCCACATCTCCTCCTGCCATCCCTGGGCAAGCGGTGGCATGGCCAGGACGGGGCAGTGCAGGGCATCTGGGTGTCACCTGGCTGGGAAACCAGGAGCACAGCCAACCCTTCACCTTGGTGGAGACCCTGCTTTAGTCTTTTTTCCCCCTAGGTGCAAAATTTGCAGGAACTTAACATCTTCTTGACTTTTCGACACGGTAAATGTTGTTTTCCAAAACAAGTGGGGGACAGTGGGAAGAAACCAGCAGCACGACTGCACGAGCTCCATTTCTTTGGCAAATCGGGTTAAAACCAAACGAGTTGTTTATGTTTATTCCGTGCCATTGCAGTGTTGTCCCTCCTGCGGGAGAAGCAGAGGTCCTGGGGTGCAGCGCTCCTACACCTTCGCGTTGAATTTTGCTGTTCAACTTGAGCTCCCCGGCACTCGATTCAAAGGCATCGAGCACGAGCAAAGCCCCTGAAACTGCTGCCAAAAAAAATCAGGCCCTGGGCGAGCGATGCCGAGCGTCTGCAATGACCCAAGGCGGTGGGGAAGAGGGGCTGCCTCTTCCTCTGCACCCCACGCCGAGCCCCCGAGGATGTGCCGGCTCCCCCGGCTGGCCCGGGCATGGCCCCAGCTCTAATAAGATCAGTCCTGCAGCGTGTTTCCTGAGCAGCAGGAACAATGAGCCTCTGTCCCACGCGCCGCCGCTGCGAGAACAAGAACCAGACCGAAAAAAAAAAAAGAAAAAAGAAAAAAAAAAAAAAGAGGAAAAAAAAATATAAAAGAAGGGGGGAGGAGAAAGAGAGAAAGATCTTCATCTTTCAACGAAGCTGCACTGCTATTCACCTCCCGCGTTAGCAAACTGAAGCGCTCAGTGCCTGCGCCCGCAGACGGAGAATAAGTTATCAGTGCTGGTGAAGGACACCCTGGGTTTTTTCCAGCGCAAAGCCTGAACCACCCCCCTCCAGGGACCCCTTGGCCTCCTCTCATGCCCGCATTTCCAGAGCCGGTGACAAATTCCACATCACCGCAAAGGAATTTCCTTTCCCTTGCAGAGATAAGGGACCAGCGGGGCGCAGCAGGGCCGTCCCCCCTCCCCGGCTGGTATCTCCTGCCAGAGGGAATTGCCCTGCTGCCCCAGGGGCAGGTAACAGCCTCCTCCCGTTAGCAAATGAGGTCAGCGGTCCAAACGTTAGTTAGGATGTTCGTTATCCAGGGATAACTAATGGGTGAGACGGATATCAATAAACGGTTGGGCACCAGACTGACTGAAAACCCCCTTTTGCTGTTGTTTAAAGCTTTCGCCTAAATGACAGCTGCAGGTTGTTGGGGAATTTGATCTTTCTCCCACCCTTGTGACCGGGGCAATCCAAAGGTTTCCCTCAGAGCTCCCTGACCCAGGCTGGCTCCCCAAAAACGCTCCAGGAGCCTTCCCACAGCACAGCCAAGGGGCTTCAATGGAGCGGCGATGACCCTGGACCAGCTGGGCTGTGTTGGTCCCACCGCTTGTGGGTTTCACTTTGGAGAGGGTTTTAGGAGAGGAGCTCTCCTAAAAAGTCCTTCAAGCGGGGCAGGAATCGTGCTTTTCCCCTGCTGCCTTTTTGCCTGAGGCTTTCCCCTGGGCCAAGCGATTAGTTGGTGTGACTCAGTAGCTTTGATGGAGAAACGCTGATTTACACCAGTTGATGAGCTGCTCTGATTTTCTTACAGAAAATCACTGTTGGGCTGTTACACTTAACCTGTACTAAACTGTGCATGAATGATTTATTGTGTACTTCTCATGCAAATGACATTAATAGACTCTGTCATACATAGGAGAAGATGCTAGAAAATTACTAAAAGCTGTTACACTTAAAAACGTTTCAGAAGAAAATAATGTCTTATATTGTATTACCTGAGAACTACATCTGGCTCTCCCCTTGAAGGCACGTACTTGAGAGAACGGTGTGAAGGCTGCGTTGCGTTGCATTGTGCATGAAGCACCTCAAGGCTTGAACAGGAAAGCTACAAGAAGTATTTTAAAGGAATATATATCGATAACCAGAGCTGCATTACAGGCAAGGAGAGAACTGTTTTCCTCGTGTATCTCGTTCAACCCGACTCATGATCCAGGAGTGTTTGATGACTTCAGGATCAGACTGCAGAGAAGAAACAAACCAAAAGCAGTCCTGTCTAATTAACTGAACATATTTACATGTGTAAAACTCTCCTGTAGTCCTGGTAATGACTAATGCATAATTATGCACAGACAAATCCCCACAGTAAACACAAATATTTTTGTTTGTGATTATTTATCTCAGGAGAGCTTAGCAATTTGTCAGGGCTTTGCTGAGCTTCTCAGCTGAGCCGAGCAAGGTGTTGGGCAGCGGGTGACTGCCCGGGGTCACCCCAGGAGCCCTTTTAGCCACGCAGCAATAGAGGAGGGCAGCCTTTGGCTCACAAACCATTTTTGCATTGAGAAAAATGGAGGTTTGGGTCAAAGCTAAGTATTTCGCAAGTTTATTCCAGTTTTACAGAAGTACTGCGGTTTCTCCCAAGTTTAGAAAACATTCTCAACCTTTTCATACTTTTCATTCAAAGACAACCCCCTTCCTTGTGCGCTGCATCCCCCAGACTTCTGGGTTGGGAGTGGGCTCGTGTGTACTCATCCTGCCTAGATGTGGTGGTACCAGGTGATGTTTGTGCACCAAGAAAAGCCATCTCCCTGTGGCTCCTTCCTCTGCCCATGTCCAGTCATCTGAACTGCACAGCAGGTAACTGCACAGTTATCGGAACTGCTGCAGGGGGCAAAGGGGACTGGCATCCTCGGGGATGTGGCAACCTCTGGCACATTGTGGAGGGGATGTTTGTAGAGGAAGGGGACATCCTCCAGCGGCCAGATCGCTTGGTCGCTATGCTAGGAGAGGACCAGCATGGACACAGGAGGTTCCTGTAGGGAAATATTGTGTTCTCCCAGGCCCTGCAGGAGGAGAGATGAAAAATCACGTGGAAAAATAATTAATCCTTGTAGTCAATTCAGAATGAAGCTTTTAGCTGGGATGGAGGGGTCTATTGGCATGTTGATCCATGCACCACACGTGCCGGGGAGCCAGGGGAGCGCTGAGCAGAGCAGAAAGTACGAGCAGTCGCAGGGTATGAAAATGTAGTTTTAAAGGCTTCCCACTGGCCTCAGCCGAGGCCGGATTCTCTCTTGTACTTTGAGTTCAGCGTTTGTTGTCCGCTGGTTGGCCCCAGGGCGTTTCACAGCTCAGCTGCAGGGATGGACAAATCTCCCCTAGGCACACGCCGACCAACGCGTGTTTGACAGCAGCTCTGATGTCCCCTGGTTTCAGTGGGGCATCCGTATCAGAAAATCCGTAGTGCTTTGCCCTTCCACAGCACGGGATGGGGGTCTGGAGAGATGTGGGGGAAGGAAAGCAGGAGCTGGCATTCCCGAGCCAACACCATGGCTCTTTGCAGGCAGGGGGTGAGCGCGATGGGCCTGTCTGCCCCGTGTCCCAAACTGGATGGACACATGGGAGCTCTGATCCATCACCTGAACAGTCCTGCTGGCCTCACATCTCCTCCCTGATCGTGCCACCACTCTGCCTGGGAGCAGCGTGGGCATCTCACCCCGCACCCATGGGGGTGAGCACAAAGAGCCTTCCCGAACCTCTCAGGAGTCACCAGCCTCTTGGTCTGCTCTCCGAGTCCTCTGTGCCATGTCATCTTAATCCATGGAGCCATGCAACCCCTAGTGATACATTCATCACTTAGTCAATGGCTTTACTCCTAAAATCCTCTTCAGGGAACAATTCTCCTATGTCGGATACAGTGACTAATTGATAACTTTCTTTAAGGGGACTGCACCATAACTTTCTTTAAAGCAGTATATTATGATCAGTGGGTTTTCCAAGGAGCGTGCTGCTCTCTTAATTCTCACCTTCATTATTTTAATACCTCTGTAAAATGGCTTTCTAATGGATCTATATTGCCATAAAACTTTAGGGATGGTGGGTGGGTGTCAATAAATTCTTTGCAATCCCAGCGACTCCGCCAGCGGGTGGGGAGCAGAGTGACAGGCTCTGAGGAGAAGCCGGGTCTTGACTCAGGACTGCAGCTTCCAGCGGCGTGACCTTCCCTGATTTGACCCCGTCCCGCTGTCTCTGAACACCTTGCAAAACTTCATTAAGCAACATGACTAGTATCTGTCACAAGCAATTCCTTCTCTCCCACCTCCTCACCCCAGGGATAAATCATTTCAGCTCTGTCAAGAACACAGAAGCTGCCCGAGGTACAATCCAGCCCGAAGTGTTGATACCGGGTAAGTCTGTGCGGAGTAATAGTCATCACATCAGAGCGTTCTCACCCAAAGATCCCAGGGCAGGCAGTAAATGTACATTATACTGGCATCAACCCCCTTCAAAACGTTCTCTGCTACCAAGGGGATGGAAGGCAGCAGCCACTGTCCCCAGCTTAATCAAAGAAAGGAAGCAGTGGATGTTATGGCCCCCTGAAAATATGGGGAGATTTCTAGAGAGGTTGAATTTTCCGAGAACATTGGGAAAAAACCATTTACCGCTGCATCCTGGTCCCATCAAAAGTGCTCGAGAATCATATTTTTGTCTCACCCAGGTTCTTGGGCTATAATAACTCACGCCCAGGAATTGCTTAGAAACAAGCTGCAGCCATAGGCGTTTGCTGCGCTGCCATCCTTGGCCCCAGGGAGCTCCCGGGAACGGGAGGTGTGGGAGGGTGGGCGATCCCGGCACTTTTAGCGTGCGGGGGACAAAGGAGTCCCCTACCAGGACCTAGCAGACCCAAGCCAGACGTGTCATTGCTGGCATTTGAGGTCAGATGTGTCATTTATAGTGTCCTGCTGCAAAACCCCACCAAAGGCTGTTGTTTGTGTAAGGAAACGGTGTTCGGCTGCCACTGGGACTGCAGAAGAGTAAGGGGACAGTGCCTGACCTGAAAACTTGGGTTCTTTTTTTTTTATAAAAGTATTCCCAAGTCCTTTAACTGCTGTTTTGATAGCTGGTGGACTGCTAGAAGATATTCTGCTCCCTACCACTTGTTTCAGAAGAATTTTCATCCCTGGGGTTTTTCCCTCTGGTGCAGCTGTTTGAGCTATCCATGTCAAAAAAGGTCAGACTGGTATATACAGCGAATTAACCTTTTTGTGGACTGCCTCCGACTCTGCTTTATTTCCATCGGGATAAGAGACTTGCAAATAGGTAGGAAAACCAAAAGCATCCTGAGCCTTGAGCGCATCAGGAAAGCAGCTCCGGTGCTGGCGTGAGGCTCTCTGTGGGATGAAGATAAAAATCAACAATCTGAAGGAGGCTCTGAAAAGCCTTTTTCTGAAAGGCCTTTTCAGCAAAGAAGCCCTGCTACCTTCTTCCCAGTTCACTGAAAGGTTGGGTAATCGGGTTTTTTTCCCTTTTCTGCTGCAGGATTTTTATTACAGACACTTGGCTTGGCGTCCCCCCCGCCAGCCCGCCAGTGCCAGATGTAACAACTTCAGAATTTTACTGGGGCTTTGCACCTTCAGTGGTGGGTTTTCTGTAACATCTGCAGCCACGTCTGGATGACGAGCACTCTCTGCGCCAGCAGAACAGGCGGCGTCTTCCCTCTGCTTGTCCTAACCCCCTTGTACCAATAAACGATGTCCATGAAGGTAAAAAAACGGAGCAAGAGAAACCTATTTTTGGAAACTTTGGCTATCGGGAGCACGATGCATCTCTGTGCGTTTTTCCAGCCTCTAGACTTAGCTCGGGGTGCTGCGTTCACACCTTTCAACCTGTAAAATATTGCTGACTCTTCCCCAGAGTAAGCTATAGGGTAAGCTATAGGGTTAAGTCCTGGGCTCTGCCCTCTCTGTTCGGGGTAGGTTAGGTATTTAATGTTAAACAGCTACTGATAATAAGCAGAATGTGTTATGGCAGCTGCGTGTGCTGAGGCAAGGAGGGTAGAGAGTCATGCGCTTCTTGCTCGCTTTTTGGCCTCGGGACACTTGTGTTCTTGTTTATACAATAGCTCTGCTCAGAGAGCAAGAATAAAAAATACCTTGTTTTTCCCCCTCACCAGATTGCTGTTTAGCATCGTGCTACATCTCTCTCGTGGGAAATACAGGTTCGAGACTCTCAGGTGGGGGAGGGAATCGAATCCAGATGTTACGTTTTCTGGGCAAGTGTTTGAAGGAATGGGTTATTACCCAAAAAAGGGGAACCAGCTCATCCAACCTAGGGGTAATAGATGGGCTTTCAGGCTCCCGTGATGATGCTTGTCACAGTGGCCTTGCGGATGTTAAATGTCTGTGTCAGAGATGGGGAGGAACTCGGGGTACCAAGTTTTCAGGAGTGCCTTCGGCTTCTGGGCCAGCGCTGTGGAGAAGACATTTCATAGCTGGATACACCCACCCTGGTGCTGGTTGTCTCACGTCGGGGCATGGTCCCACTAAGTAGGCAAAGACCAGTTATTCTTGTCACAGAAGTTTTTCCATGAAAAGAATGACCTCTAGGTTCATTTAAGCGTTCACCCTAAAGCTGTAGTTGTTGGCAGGGTGGCCAGGAGGGGTGTGTTTGTGTCCTTCAGAGGGAATGGACTCAGTGCAAGTGTCTTGCACATCCCTAAGTCCCTTGGAAACCTGGGCAAGAACCTGCTGTATCCTGGATCCTGACCTCCTAGTGCCGCCATCTATAAAACCCTGCCTCTGAGCACCAGCTGAGGCACGGGAGGGTTTTCCAGGTGTACCTTCACCCTGTCTGGGCTCTAGGAAATCTCCAGCATCAGAGACCAGACTCTCCTCAAGGCATGAGGTTGCATCTGCCGTTGAAGCATGGCTCGTGCTGGTGTCAGGTTTTGAGATGAATTTTGTGTGTGCTTGTAATGGCTTGGTGAGAAGTGCTCGGTGACCGGCTCGACCCACTTTTGCACTTGATCGGATCACAGGAAAATAAGCAAGAGGTGTAAAGCCTACAGCGGAGGAACGCCTTGTGTGAAGACCTCTGCTGAGCTTAGCTTTGTCTCTCTCAGCAAAGATAACACCGTGTCTGTGTGGTTCCTCAGCAAAGATAACACCGTGTCTGTGTGGTTCCTCACACCCAGGTCCATCCGTTCAATGCGTCCAGCCCCCTGGGAACATTTTGGTCACAGCCCTTTCCCCGAGACACGGGCGTAGGAGGAAATTTGAGGTTCAGGAGGCAGCGGTGCAAGCGCAGGAATTCCTTCTCCTCTGCCAGCAATGAACCGCTGGCATCGTATGTCCCCTTTCCTTCCCTTCACACTCCATCACATCTGTTCTTACTCATGTGTGACCAAAAAAAAAGGCTACCTGAGCCCTGGGAGGAAGGAGGGATTTCAAAGGCAGCAGCGGATGCCTAAAGCTGTGGCTCCCATGATGGAGCAGCTCCAAAAAATAAACCTCGAGGAGAAGCCTGTGTCCAGCCGGGGTCCTGCGGTGGTGGTTCGGCTCAGAACAAGGGGTTTTTTAGGGGACAGATGGACCAAATGTGGCGACAGCAGTCACCAGCCCCTGCAACGCTGCAGCCCACGGCACCGGGAGCACATGCTCCCAGGGAGCAGGGAGGGCAAAACTCGAGAGGGAGACCAAAGCAGGGGGAAAAAGTCAAGTTTGCATTGGAAAAAGCCCTGTGTTTAACGGTAAAAGACCTTGGATTTACTAGAATGCATTTTTACCCGTTCCTGGTAGTATTTTCGAACACGGGTATCAAACACAAGGGGCTCTCTGTGTCTGTGCGGCTGAGGTTACGTCACGCTTTTAGTGGTAATTTTGCCAGGGCCAAGAAAACATATTGGTACACGAATCACTTCCAGTTTTATTCCATTTTGACATTTCAGGGTCTCCAGCAACTCGGCATCCCTCTGCGGAGCTCGCCATTCTTGGAAATATTTGTGTGTTAAAAGTGTGGTTTAAATGACAAACATTCCTATGTTCAGAACAGGTAATTTAGGGCCACGTTTGCCCAGGAAGGTTCCTTTCTGTGACCGCCGGGGAGAGCTGTCGGTGGGGGGCAGCCTCCCGTGGGGAGGTGATGAGGATGAGGATGAGGACGCTCGTCCCACAGGCAGGCGAAAAGGACGCGTGGCTTCATCTCTTCCGCTTATTTGGGGTTGGTGGCTTATCAGAAGAGCAAAATCTCTTTCGAAAGCAGCAGTGTGGCAACCTCCCGCTGCTCCGGGGCGGTCTTTGTGGGAAGGAGTCTATAGGTGCTGACCTACATTTCAGTAAGAGGAGCGAGTGGGGAGCTGAGGGCTCGGGTGCCGCTCTCGGGGTTGCACAAGCCCAGGGGCACAAGGGCATTTTCGCTCCGGTCCAGGTCTGCCACCATCCTGGCGTCTGAATTCACTCCTGGGGAAAGGTGCTAGACTGGCATTCAAAAAAAAAAAACCCACAAAAAAGCCTTGTTCTTCATAATTTTTCCCTTTCTTCGTGCTGATGAAGCACAATGGGACATTAAAAATCTGATTTTTAGAACATTTTGTGTATATATAGATCACGGTATGACCTGGAGAAGCCACTTTGTTCTGACTGCAACGATCTGATATTTCATATATACATATATATATTTTTTTTTTTTTTCTTTTTTTGTCTTCCACGTAGTTTATATTCTGTTGTGCATTCTGGCACAATATGGGCTCCCTCCAGTGGTCAAGGGGCTCGGGGCTCCTGCTTCCCGCTCGCCCGGGCACCGGAGCTGGCAAGGGTGGCTTTGGTGCGTGGTGTCACAAATCTGAAATCAGATTGGGACCCTATTTTTCTTATTTTCCCCCGTTTCCCGCTGTGCGTGGCATCCCACTCGCGATAGCGAACGCCCTGCTCTATAACTCAATTAATATTTAAGTGGAAGGGCCTGTGCAATTAAAGATTGGGGCTTTAGACGTCCGTGTGGTTCCCAAGCCGCGGGCTGCTTGGAAGCAGGAGAGGAGGGAGAACGGGAGAGGATCCGCTCCGAGACATCGACACGACGATTTTTAGCCCCCAAAAAAGAAAAAAAATGACTCTTTTTTGCATTCCGCTTTCCCCCCGGTCCTTGAGAGACTAGATCCTGACTTTCTTCTCAAACCTGCACAGCGTTAATGTGGCTATTGGGAGGGGGGGTGTGGGNAGGTGGGTTTGGGGGGGGGGGGGGGGGGGGGGCCCCAGCCCCCCCGAAACACAGCGTTCCCCCCGCACCCTCGCCCAGGCAGGCAGCCCCTAGCCCTTCCCCGCTTTGGGAAATATTCCAGTTATTTTTTGTAGGCACCTTTTGCAGGGACATGCAGCCCCCATCCCTGTGGCTGGGGGGGGGAGCAGCCTGGCCCTGGGGGGGCTGGGCCATGTCTATAGGCACAGGTCTAGGCTACCCCAAGGGTGTCTGTCCCTGGAGTGCGGTGCCCCC
>VXAK01024480.1:0-15887 GCA_013399435.1 Arenaria interpres
GGAAAGGAAAGGAAAGGAAGAAACACTATATTTTAAATTATAAAAAGGTTAAAATAAAAGATTTTTGTTGCCTGCATCTGCCTGACTTTTCAGATCAATCATATTAGCTTTTTTAAACTAAAAAATATTTTGAGATTTTGCCTTTTCATTTGGATTTTGGGTAGGGCTAAAAATTGAAATCTAGGCATCTTCCAGGATGGGAAAATGATTGCAGGTCTCTTCAGAGATAAGCAGGTCTAATGTATCTGAGCTAATCATGGAATGGCTTGGGTTGGAAGGGACCTTAAAGATCATTGAGTTCCACCCCCTGACCTGGGCAGGGACACCTCCCACTAGACCAGGTTGCTCAAAGCCCCATCCAGCCTGGCCTTGAACCCCTCCAGGAATGGGGCAGCCACAGCTTCTCTGGGCAACCTGTTCCACTGATGTTAGTGGCTGTGAACAAGGAAGCATTAAGAAAAATAATATAACTAACCTAGTCTGTCCTCATTTAGAGTGGGATTTCAGTCATCTCGAATTTGGGCCTCTATGCTAAGGTGGTAGCCTAGGCTTTGTAAAGAACAGCAGTAGCATCAGCTTCACAGGGTGATTAATCCCTCATAAGATGCATGTGTCGATACAGAGGATGAATCTCCCTTTGGAGATGCCTACTCCTCCTCAGAAATAAACCTGAAACTAGATGCCTCCCTTTAAAATACACATACTAAATTCAAATGAGCCTCCTACTAACAAATGCAAATCTAAAATCTCCAACAATAGCTTTAAGTTCTTAAATACAATTGGAAAATGAAGATTTAGTTTCAAGGAATAAAAAAACAACACAGAAAAAGCAACTGTACTTGTGTGTCACTCTGACAGAGTTGGGTTGTCCTATGGCATCAGTGCCATCAGCAACCATTGGGTCACCGGGAGCACCATTGGCTTCCTCTGCTTCTTCTTCATTTTCAGCGTTGTGACGTTTGGTGATACTTTTGGTCTTCAACACCTGCAGTTCTTCCTCTTCTAGATTTATGTCATATATTTCACCTTCAAATTCCACAGACAAGGACCGGGTTTGGCGAGTGTGAACAAATCGGGGTTTGTATTCTGAAGCAGAAGAAAGAAACATTGCTGGTCGCATACACGTCTGCCTGACCCGTGCCACAAACACACAGCATCCTCCAAAGAGCAAGAATGCTGTTCAATAAAAACAGCTTATTTTTTTTCGTGTGGCTTTACAGAAACTTATTTAATGATTTTTTTTTTATACATCGGTGCCCACACTTTCATGTGCAGCATGAAATTTTGATTCCTTTAAGGTTTGCATTTCATGCTAGTCTGACCTTATGCCACAGCTAGCATCTATATCCGCAGATAAAATCACTATCTTAGAAATCAGATACCTAGACAGAGAAACTCAAAAAATCAGAAACCATAGGATTAGAAAACATTTTAGAAAATAAAACCATTCAGTACCGTGGAACAAGGTGACCACCTGTAAATTGGCACATGACATAAGTTTGACTTATGCTTTAGAATAAAAACGACTTTTTTTAAAAGAAAGACCTTTTCCTTTTTAAAGGTAGGCATTAAAAGGCTAAGAATCCATCATGTATCAGTGTATATGTAAGTCTATCCGTATCTATGTGTACAAGTCATAGACCACCAAGAACTGGCTGCCTTGTAGAGCTGCAGTGAGATTTATTGTGTCACTTTCACCCATTGAAATATCTGAGATTGGTAGGGTAGCTACTGTCTTGGGATTTTGCAAGTACAGCAATGTGTATGAGTCAGATTGACTATGTAAATTAACTCTTTGAGGGTTTTTTAATGTTATGTACAAGAATACCTTTGCTGAGCAAAACCACACAAAGAGCCCTAGAAATACATAATTCAGCTTGTGAAAACCAGGTGTAGGGCATTTCCATTTGCTACATCTATGCTGAGGGCACCTTTGTCACCTAACAGTTAATAATAATTCATGCAAAAGGATAAAACGGGAGCTGTAAGAAAGCACTGCCGTTGGCAGGCAGTGTCAGTTCTACTGCAGTTTTTATGTCTGCCTTTGAGAGACTCACACTGAACCTTTCCTGCAAGAATCTTTTAGAAGTGCAGATAGCGAGCCCCATTCAACTCCGCATTCAAACCACTGTATCCTTCTAAACTGTTCCAGCGGTTGCCTGCTGTCAAGTGAAAAAAGGCTTCCCAGTCAAGTAAATGAAGACATTCATCTTCCCAAAGAGAGGAACCCTAATTTCAAAGCATCTCTCTGATCTATAACCATACTGCTCTTTAATAAAATAATGCAGAAAGATTCATGGTGTCAGATGGGACAATTTCTGGCATTGTAACGGTCTCTGGTGATACTACTTATTAATCAAGTCACTGAAAGAGTTTGGAATACAAGCACCTCATCCAAGTGTCATCTAAAAACTGAGGCTTGAATTAGTAATTCCCTTAACAATGCCTCATCATCATGAGTCTTTCTCTGGTCTACTTGGATGAGCGCTGAGGTGGATTTGGAGGGGGAAGATGGAACAGGAATGAGAATGTTGTAAAGGGGAAAACATAACAAATGGACTTTTTCTGATACCCCCTTCAGATGTTTTCCATACTACTCTTCTTTCTCTCCCCACGTCACTTCCCTGAGTTGCAATCCCTATTCAGCCCTTGCTAGTCACTACCCTGGTGACACATTCTTCCACCTCTTCCCAAGGCACATGACAGGTATCTCCCCTTGAAAATAAAACTTGAGGGAACATTCCCCAGTTTGAGAAACCCCCTGGCAGTCTGTGACGTGTAGACATTTCAGCAGAGGTCTGGCTGTACACACTGTGAAGTTCCTTATATCACACTAAACAAATGGAAGAAATTATATCGAGGCAGCATTTAGTCTGAACAATGAGACAGCTCAAGACAGACAATATTGTGGTTGAATCTACAAAGAATACCAGGGATTCTTCTTCACATGCAGAGTGGGGAAGGTTTTGAATCAGGAAATATTTTGGATTATACTGACATTATTTTCTTATTTCATAGACATCTGTGCAGCATCTTCTAACTTTTACATTTCTCATACGACTGAACTATCTTCCTGTTTTTCAGAGCCATCTTTATTTTATTCCCCAGATAGAGAGCAGGAGAACATAGCCTGCTTTTGAACACAGTCTGAAATCCGGGGCTGCTCTTATTGCTATAGCTACAGAACTTCACCATCATCGCCGGCCAGATAGATGAAAATACTTGTTCCGTTAAAAATAATGGCTTCTTTCAATAGGCTTCTTTTGTAGAAATCATTAGCAGAAACAAATTCAAGTACTGCTGCCCTAAAACCTTCTTGTACATTCCCTTCAGCCCACGCTCCACTAGAGGACACTGCAATCTCACGCGTGTCCCTGCAGGGATCCCGGTACCGAATTGCCGGAAAGTTGCAGCCCAGCAGAATTTCGGCCCGACAGCAGTCACAGCACCGAGATACCTCATCGGAAAGGTTTCTCCGGGGATGTCAGCAGAGAGCATGTGAATTCAGTGTTAACGAAGGAAGAAAACACTTGTTCTGGCCATCTTAGCAAATAACGGCACCGATTCACCCGCAGATGCCAGCGGGTTGTCATGATTAAACAGTGCGATAGGTGGCCCCAGAGCATCACCACCACCACCACCACCACCAGCAGCCTAAAGACTGTTCCTCACTATGATCCAAGGGATAAATAGTGTTATTATTACTATTGCTATTACAGAGGCAATTATGTAGAACCTGACTGCCAATTATGGATGTATTCATTAGACACAGAGGTGAAAACAAGAGCGTACAGGTAAACCATCACTCCACTAGCCATTTCCCCCTGTTCTTTGCCTCGGAGTCAGAGGAATCAGATAACACTTACTTTGCGCATTAGGGTTTCTCAAGAACTGTCTTTGATTTTTTCTTTGGGTCCTGCTGTTTCGGTAATCAGTGTCTCCACAGTTGCAGTCTTTGTCTTTACCGCTGTATCCCCTGGAGTGAATGCTGCGGGTCCTTTTTCTGATGGCAAGGATGTCGCTAGATACCTTGCATTTGTGAATTCGAAGTTTGCCGGAAGCATCCTCCGTGCACTGCCACTTCTGTGGGAGAGAGAAACAAAGATGATTTCCCAGCAGCCCACCGAACCCCTGCTACTTTCAGGTGGATTGTAAAACAAGAGGCAAATATGCAGTAAAAATCAAGCAGTCCCTAAAATAACGAACTGAGAAGGGAAATATTTTAAGGGACTAAATTCACTCACATGCTTCTCAACATCTCTTTCATGCTAGGCAAACATAAGCTTGAATGAAATAGCTGAAAATCTGCATAAAAAATTACAATCCAGCCAAAAAAGATATATAAATCAAGAGTATCTAGACTAAACACATCCCTGAAAGGAGCAAGTAGAATGTCTTAATTTACTGAGCCACAGAGTACAGCTGTCAGGGCTGTTTTCACCATCTCTTTTTTTCTTTGAAAAAACAAACTTTGTTTCTTTGTTCTGTGACTTGGAATTTCTAACACGATACAGGAGAAAATAAAAGAAAATCCCCACAGATGAAGAACTAGTTCAGTTGTAGGGTTCCTCGGCAAAGAGAAGGATGAATTATGGATGTGATTTATAGAAAAATACAGAAACCACTAACAACATGTAATTTATTTCCTTACCAGTGGCCAGAGTTAGGACCTACACCCTTAGACATGCCCCTGCAAACCATGCCACTCAGACCTGCAGATATTGCTGGCTCTTTATATCTTACATGAGAAGGGAGAAGCCTGAAAGCACGATACCCCTGGCCACCCTCCCTACACCCAGCAGCTGCAAGCGAGGGGAAGAACCTTAGGGATAGTAAACAAATAAATTAGCTTGGATAAGCTCCTTCAGATACCTAAGTCTTGAGATTTGTGTCAGACTTGGAAGGAAAAGGTGCAGTCTGGAAGGCACACCTGTGAAAGGCATCATACACGTGCTGAGTATCAGAGCAAGTGTGGGAGAATGAGAGGAAGCAGAGTTTTTTCCAGCTTGTCTGCACAATATCTATCTGACTTGATTATCAACACCACTGAACCAGATGGAAGATTCCAGGTGGATTTTTCCCGTGGATCCCACTGCCTTCACATTTCAAATTAATAAGCAACTGGGACTTTAGTTTCTCTTCCACACCAAACTGTCTTTAAAAAGTGAAATGTCATTTTTAAAAGAACACGGATAGGTGCTGACAGACCAGAACTCCTTTGCCCATGCCCAGAGCTTGCCATAAAAGGCTGCTGGGTTACAGCTGGCAATTGTAATGCCCGACACAAGCTAAGAAGCCTGTGAAGAGTTGAAGTCAGTTGTAGTCTGAATAACAGTGGGGACAACTAGAAATAGCTATGTCTATTTATAATTTGAATAGGACTATAAATGACTATTACCCAGTGAGTTTTGTTCACTTGTGCTTCTTAAACCACAATGACCAGACTTTGCATACAAAGGAATTAAGTTTGGCTGGATAGTGTAGAGAACTAAACTCAATAATGCTATTGATAGCTGGAACCTTTTAGTTGCAGTTGCAGCTAAATTTCTCTTATAATATGTCCTTTTTTGGTTCCTGTGACTGAATAGCATAGCTTTCTCCTGCCTCATTAATAATAGCAAGATGGTTAGATGCTGGTCCTAATGGAGTCCCCAACTTAATTTTTGAAAGGGGCACTAATATCAGAGCACATGCAACTCCCAAAGTCTCTTCCAGTAACTAATGACTGCTCTGGACTCTTTTGGTGGTGCTGTCAAGCTGACTGAAGAATGAAGAGCCCTGGAACAGGCTGCCCAGGGAGGTGGTGGAGTCTCCGTCTCTGCAGATATTAAAAATCCTTCTGGATATACTCCTGTCCAGCCTGCTCTGGGTGCCCCTGCTCTGGCAGGGGGCTGGACTAGATGATCTCCAGAGGTCCCTTCCAACCCCCTATCATTCTGTAGGCTCTTCCTACCACAGCAAGAGAGGATTGTTACAGGATGAGAACTGACTGCACCACTGTATTCCCTGTGTTTATTGGGTATATGCTATATTTATAAACACGTGGCACTATTTTTTAATGAGTCTCAAAAGCACCACTTTAAAGTAAAATAAGTATTCTCTTTGTCTAACATTAATTATAGCAAGAAGTTCCAGGAGTGGCTTCAATAGCTGTTTAGATCATTTTTAACAGTATTATGACTAACATTGAAACAAAACTCCCTGTGTCTAGTACAAGCCAATAATAGGTCTCTATTTCAAACAGGGATTAAATATGATTCAATTCCTCTTTTTATTTTTTTTAAATTTTACTTTAAAAAGTGTCATTATAAAGATGCTTCAGAGTTCTAAGATGGAATTTTTAGACTAACTTTCCTGAATCCCTGCCCATGCCAGCATAATTGGGCACTGAGCATGCATTATGCAGTAGGTCGTAATGGTCCGTCTGCTCATCTTTAGATCTATAAAATGCATTAATGCACATAAAAGCAGATTCTGGCTGATGCGCTGCCCCTTCCCCTCCCCTGTTTTCTACCTTCCTTCCCGCTGTGAATACCAAATTATTCTTTCAAATCCAGGACTATTAGGTTTGGTTTCTGGATCCCTGTTTCTCCGTCAATTAAAAAATACTGGCATATATACAAATTAAATATGTCTTCATTAAATTTTAATTTGTATTAGTTTTCTTATTTTCCCCATCCTTCTCATGCCGATGTTTCACAGGACACCTGAGCTGATCTGGCAATTCACGGTTGCCATATGAGCAGGGACAGTCCCTGCTTCTGGCTGCATGATGACTTGGGGACACTTGGGCTGATTTATTCTCTCCCTCAGCAGGAGAAGACTAACTCAGAATTAAAAAAAAAACACAAACCACCAAACTAGTCGGAGAGAAAAAGCAGGACCATGCCATTTGGCTGCAACAAGCTGTTACACCATTTCAGTCATGTTGTGAAACTTAACCTGTGTCAGCCTTTTCCCCTGTCATTGACTCATCTTTTCTTTCTTTCACCTCATTTCATCACCTGCCCTCCAGCAATTATTTCCTTCTCACCTCAGCTCCTCGCTTCCAGTTTTCCTTCTGCCTCAATTTAACTCCAGAAGGGAAGCAAATGTGGAAGAAGATGCTTAATACCCCCTTGCCAATGCAGTTCTGAAACTGCCCCATCTGAGAGCTGGTGGGACTACACCCCTGCAAGGGGCTTTGGGCTTGACTAGTTTGGAGAAAAAGTGGCTGAGGGGTGACCTCATGATTCTCTACAGCTTCCTGAGAGGGGAGGTTCTGAGCCCTTTTCACTGGGATCCAGGGATAGGACGTGTGGGAATGGTCCAAAGCTGCAGCAGGGGAGGTTCAGGCTGGGCATTAAGAAGCATTTCTTTACCGAGAGGCTGGTCAAACACTGGAACAAGCTTCCTCGAGAAGGGGTAGATGCCCCAGACCTGTCAGTGTTTAAGAGGCATTTGGTCAATGTCCTTAACAACATGCTTTAAATTGTGGTCAGCCCTGAATTGGTCAGGCAGTTGGACAGGATGATTGTTGCAGGTCCCTTCCAACTGAAATTTCTATTCTATTCTATTCTATTCTATTCTATTCTATTCTATTCTATTCTATTCTATTCTATTCTATTCTATTCTTTGGGAGCTCAAGATGCTTTAATCTCTGCCAAAAACTGAAATTTAAACACAGACGTACACATGCCCGCTCCTCGGTGGGGAGGCAAGCACCGGACTGCAGCCGGACTGCAGCAGGAGCTTTTCCGCAGATGATATCATTGGCATGATGCATTTTTTCTTCTGAGGGTAGAAGTTTGTCCTTATAAAGTCATTTCAAAGGCAAAAGGGAGCAAATGGGCTGGTGAAAAGGGTATTGTTTGTACTTGGTGGCTTTGCTTTGCGCTGCTGCTGGCGGGGTTCCAGTTGTGACTTAGAGCTACAGAAGCAAGACAACAGCAAATGACTCGGTGACTACCTTGGGTCTCAATTTCCTGGTATTAATCAGTTTGTGCCACTGCCTTAAAATTAAGTAAGTCTATTTCATTGCTGAATATAATTAAGGCGTAAAAATATACATACAGCATGAATCATTCTGATGTGCTGCTCTGCAAATATCCACTTAAGCAGGATTTCAAATCAACTTTGTTTAGTTAATAGACTGTGACAGCTTTGAGAGAGTTCCTGCCCCCTTATATAGAAGGGAAATTAATTAGACAATTCATGAAAAGTGTCTTAAGAGTAGGCAAGGTAAGGGTTTCTATGAAATGTAATTACCCAGTATTTGCAGTAGACACTTCAGTGTTAAATATCTTGTCAGATTTTATCACAAAGCTATGAAACCCTGAAAAACATGCAGCCGGAAATATAACACAACGACAATATTTTTACAGGTGCTTTTTCATTTCGGTAATGTCTGACTGACTTTGAGCATTATTGCTCAGCCTAGGGAATGTTAAGATAAAGCAGAAAAAGGAAGACTTCATGAATTTAAACATCTCCTCAGGATCTCATTTCCCTGTTTTCCTGTTTCGAAAGGTATGATCTAAATTTGAAAACAGTTTAGATGAAAATGCTACCATGGGCTGTGTATGTGTGTAGCATTTTTCCTCTATTAGCAGTAACCAGACCCGGGTGAGTGTCAGGGGACCCAATGTGATAATTCCAGTATGGGAGTCTGGTTTAGGGCTGTGCTACCACAGTCAGAACTGAGTCTTGTTTTTCATAGAATCATAGAAGGGTTAGGGTTGGAAGGGACTTTAAAGATCATCTGGTTCCAACCCCCTGCCCTGGGCAGGGACACCTCCCACCAGACCAGGTTGCTCCAAGCCCCATCCAGCCTGGCCTTGAACCCCTCCAGGGATGGGGCAGCTACAGCTTCTCTGGGCAACTTCTTCCAGTGCCTCACCACCCTCACAGCAAAGAATTTCTTCCTGAGATCTAATTTAAATCTCCCCTCTTTCCATTTAAAACCGTTCCCCCTCATCCTATGGCTCCCCTCCCTGACCAAGAGTCCCTCCCCATCTCTTCTGGAGCCCCTTGAGGGACTGGAAGGCTGCTATAGGGTCTCCCCAGAGCGGAGCAGAGGGGCAGAATCCCCCCCTGGCCCTGCTGGCCACGCTGCTGGGGATGCAGCCCAGGACACAGTTGACTTTCTGGGCTGCCAGCACACATTGCCATCTCATGTTGAGCTTCTCATCCACCAACACCCCCAAGTCCTTCTCCTCAGGGCTGCTCTCAACCCATTCTCCACCCAACCTGCGTTTGTATTAGTGCCACTCAAAGAGGCCATGTCACACAGCATGTTGCAAAATGCCCTGACATTAGTTGGCTGTGGGAAATAGTATAGAGCAGCAGCAGTTTATTTCTGCTGAACTGGACCTGAATGCTGAGAAATGTTTACAGGCTAAGGCCATGTCCTCTACTCGTTCCCGCAGAGCAGTCATGAACCTTGGCCCTGACCCAGGCTCCTAAATGCTCCTGGAAATATTAATCTGTGCTGTTACATCTCAGCAGTATTTGAACTTTGCACGTGAGTGCAGCTGTTAAGTGGGGACAGTGCGCCAGGTTCACTCAGGGAATTTGGAATCGCTGCATTTTTTCTGAAACAAAAATCTCCTCCTTCTTTTCAGAACTGGGTTGATGCTGCCCGTAAGGGCGGATCCTAATTTTTGCACCACTCCCTCGTAACTGGACCACCTTCTATTGAATCATGCACAGCTCCAGAGGCTGTTGACGTGAATGTATTCAGAGATGGCTATTTATATACAGCCTTTGTCCCTGAGAAAGTGTTCCCGAAAAGCAGAATGGTCAGAGGTGCAACAGAGAGGGAAGCAATTTTTCCTGTAAGAACTGATGTAATACAGGGGGAAATGGATGACAGACTTTGGAAATACATTCAGTTAAATGCACAGGTATAGAACTGGAGGGAAAAAAAAAAACAATGAAGAAATTAATCACTGTATAACGGAAACAACTGTATGAAAATTGCCAATTTTGGGCTACTTCACAGTGTTTAAGAAATGGAAAAAAGAGAAAATAGCCTAGGAAGTTTACAGACTACACAATTTCACATTCTTGACGTATAGACAAGATTGATTTTAAGTATCACAGTTATAGCAGTTCCCTAGTTTATAAAAAATGCACGGACTGCGCTGTTGGCTCTAGAAGTGTAGGCACTTAGGCCCAGATATAAAATATTTCACCTCCATAGCACCCTCTGCCAAATCTATTGGCTTGTCTGTAGTTACAACTCAACATCAACAGACTCCTGCTGTCATCCAATAAACCTCCACTCTCAGGTGCAAACAAGTCAGAGCCAATGAAAAGGATGAATTTAGTCTTTCAGTTTTAAGTAGCAATACCCCTAATAATCCATTACTATAGGGTCATATACATTCAATTCGCAGTGGACTTAGTTTATACTATATTTCATTGGACACTTCAAAATGGAAACTTTGTGAAAAGAGAACCTCAAAGAAGTGCTAAAAATGATTCCTGCATAATCTATGTTTTCTGTCTAAACATTTTTTGGTACATAAAATTGCCTTTAAGGTGCCATCCTACCAAAAATCCTTCCTGTTAGAGAACGCTGATAAAATGGTGGCAAAAATGCTGAACGCCGTTGTGCATTGAAAGGGGTGAAACCGTCATCTCAGACGGGAATATCTCTGGATTTTATCCAGAATCGAGCTGGTACTTCAGATTAAGAATTGCTTAAATTTGAAGAATTGTCAAATCTGGAAAGAGCTGCCCTCTGCTTAATAGGAAACTTAAATATTTAGGCTGAAATGTGAAATATTTAGGCTGAAATATGAAATACCACGCTTTGAAGGATTACTTTTTGGAGATAAAGGAACTTATCTTCGTATTTGGTTTCAACTCATAAACAGAGTGGTATTTTAACAAGGGGTATCATAAATTCTGGCAATTCCTATGCATTCTTGAGCAACTAAGTTGCAGGGATGTTTCTGTCAGCTGTGAGGGATGACTCTGCAGGGTGTAAAGCGAGCAATAGCTCCAAGAGCTGTTGTTCATGAAAGCGCTGAAGTATGTACTTAGTTTTACGCACATGACTGGTCCCAAACACATATGCTTCCAGTTAAGCCTGTGTATAGATGCTCTGCTGAATTACCACTAAGAAAAGGTGGTATCGATGGGCAGATGGCAAAGAAGAGCCAGCCTCAAACCGATGGTCTGTTAAAACAGGTTGATCAACAGTGTCTTTCCACCCCTACAAGTGTCAGGAGGTTGCTCTGAAACCGTGAGGATCCATGACTGATGTTTATATGTCGTATCATAATTTTAGTTGGGTTTTTAGTGGGTGCTCGGGGTCTGGCTGTCAGTGGCTGGCCAGACATCTGACACTTCTGGCCAGCTCTTACCGACTTATGTGTTTTGATTCATACTCCGCAGCTGGTCATAAAGCTGACCTTTACAAATGTATGGTCTGTGATATTTATTTTATGAGAACATAGATACTTGAGCCAAACCAGACTACACCTAATAAGCCCCGTTCTAATTTCCTTTACAATATTATCTGTAAGCTGATTGATGGCAAGTGTTCTTTTAGCAGTACAAATAGACATGCTTTTGACTGAATGCTGATATGATAATGTGATAAATACAAACAATAAAATTAAATTCTCATGCTAGGTTTTTAAATAACGAAGGATACAGGAGAAATAAGAGGTCTGTACTGAATATGTAACATGCTCTTTGGGTCAGAGCCAGAAGAATCTTGCACATTTACCGCAGAGCTGACGCTTGGGTTCAGCAACACGTCTCCAGTGACTACCTGTAAAGCCTTAAATCACTGCAAATTACATTGAGATCTAATCTAACTAAAAATCTCGCTCTACGGTCTTCGGGCGTGTTCTCCAAACAGAACGTTAGTTCTTCAGGGAGGTTTCTGGATACACTGCCTCAGGAGGAAACACAATAACCTGCATGTCTCAAGCTGAAGTGCATGAGAAAAGAGCGTGAGGAAGGTTAGGAGGCTATGGCATTATGTCTGTTTAGCTTGGTTCGAGTTCATGGGCATCCAAGTCATAGAAATACGGGCAGCAAGATGCATTTTTCCGTTCTGCCTGCTGTCAGTGCTCATTGGAGCTGGCAGCAGAGCACGGATCTTTAGAAGTTTCAGGCCTTTGCTGTTCACAAACCGGCAGGTAGTGCCGAGCAGATGGTAGGAGATGTGTGCCCATAAAATAAACAGACCCGTGTCTGGGTTTGGCTGCTGAGTCATCCCACCTAAGAACTAAAATTTTAAACACAAAGCTTCACAGTCCGCATCTGGGGGGGGGTCTCGTTTTTGTTTTTTGTCTTTTCCCCTGTTGAGAAAATTTTAAAATAAGGTTGTGCTTTGTGTAATTTTTTGTAAGAGGATAAAAATGCATGTTTGGCCATGGATTTGATACTGATTATAAATAATGGATTGAACAGCACACTGGAGACCCTCTGCCTATCAGTCACAAGACCTCGAATGGTAACTGCTATCTGGGAAATAGTGCTAAGTGCCAGAAGTCAAAATTATGCCTCAGGAAAATTCCTATGACTCAGATTGGTGGGGAGAAAAAGAATAAATACTTATGAATTAACTCAACTCATTAATAGCACGTTTAGGTAAGGGAAAAGAGAAAGAAAAAGTATAAATGAAAACACAGTTAACATGCATTTATTTGATATTTGCTAAGTATCCAGAAGAATTTCATGGGTGAGAAGATGGAATGAGTTCAACAAAAATAACCTGCCAGAGGATTTAAGAGCAGCTTGCTTCTAAACCTCCTGAACTAACATGTATTCTCATCTCAGGTTATTTCGGTGGAAATCTGAGAGACGATTTCTGTCACGATAAGGTTGCACTAATCCAGAGAAACATTTGTTCACATGCTATTATTTCTGCTCTATTGAAAAATTAACAAAGTTTTAGTTAGAAGTTCATACTGATTGTTTCCCATTTGAAAAAACAGCAGCAGGAGTAGCAATGTTACAGATGAATAGATATTTCTATACTGTCTACCTTATTACAGTAAAGCTGATAGGGGAAATAGGTATCAATGAAATATAAAAAAACTGTGCAAGGCATTTAAGTGCTAAAACCCACCAATAGTCACTACTAAACCAACTGGGATCAACCAGGTGACCTCAGAAGGTTACACCACATAAACCGGTGACAAATTTGGTGTACGAACTACAAAGGAAACCTCTGGTTCCCATCATAATTTCTTGCAGCGCTCTCTGGGATGTGAAGGAGGGACTGCAAAGGAAATTTCTACTCCACCCCAGGCCCCAAAGCTGAGCACGGAGCCCACCCTGCTGCTGCTGCCTCTGCAGGGGGAGAGAACCTGGCCCTGGGTGTGATGGAACCAACTGTGCTGCAAGTCCCACCAGGAAGGATAATGAGCACAGGTCAACAGCTGGGACAGGGAGGGAGCCAAAATCGAGTCTGCGTCCAAGTATGATATGGGCAGGCGACCCATAACTCACTTACATGATGGACAAAATTAACAGCACTTCCCCAGTTATGAAGCTGAGGAGGAGGAAGAATACACAAAATACTCAAGTCCAAGTATTAAGCAAGCAAAAAATTAAGAGCATGTGCAATTGCTGGAAGGAACATCTGGAGGTCATTTATTCCAACCTCCTCCTCGAAGTAACAACAACATTATTAGGCTTTGAAAGTATCTCTGGATGGACCTTCCACAGCCTCTTGGGCTCCAGAGCCTAATCACTCTTATGGTACCATTTTTATCCCACACACCTAGTCCGACTTTCCCTTGCTGCAACTTCTCTATTGCTGTGCACCTCCAAGAAGTGCCTGGGTCTGTCTTGTCTCTAATTAGCCATTAGTTAGTTGAAGGAAGCAATTAGATCCCCCCTTTGCCTTCTGTTCTCTTGGCTAAACAAACCTCTGCCCCTCCTTGGTACTTCCTGACCATCTCTGGGGTCCTCCACTGGACTTGCTCCAGTTTACGAAAGTCCCTCCACTCGTGGAGGTCCCAGCCAGGATGGAGGGCTCCAGATGCAGCCCTCAAGCACTGAGGAGAGGCGAGCACTCCCTTCCCATGACCTGGTAGCTGTGCTCTTGCTAAAGCATCTCAGCAGGCATGGTCCTCTCCTCTGCAGGAGGAGGCTGACCCAAGTTAATGACTGCATGAACATCACATCTCAGTTCTGATTTGTTCTCAAGGAGGTGAATGAACTTTTGGAAACTGTCTTCCCATCATGGGGATTTTGAAAAAAAATAGGAAGAGGAGCATGCTCTACAATGAAAGTGATTGTCAACGGTGTTAAAGAAATTTAAATGAATTAAAAAACATGGTGAAATTAGAACTTAACTTTACATATGCATTTTGTAACTATTTTTTCTTAAAGAAACAAAACTTTTTTTTTTGGTAACCCATAAACCTTACTGATTTGCAGCTAAATGTAATCTATAATCTAAATTTCATATCCCTTTTTGGCAATTGGTCATTTAGAATTTGAAGAACTATGGATTAATTACAGCAGTTATATGGATGTTTAATACTTTCTTTTTTTCCCATTTTTTATGTTTACCGACTTTCAGATAGGCATTTGGTATAAAAAAACCTGAATTTTGGATTTAAACTTTTTGATTTTAAACATTTAATTTAAAAAAGTGTCTTTACTATGCTAGGTTCTTTTCTTTTCCTTTTTTTTTCTTTAGACATTACTTATTAAATAGAAAATAAACTGAAGCAATTATTTTCCTGAGTACCACATCCTTTGAGATTTTGGAACTAGCAAGTCTCAGGATCACACCTCATTTTAATACAGGAAAACCAAATTTTCTTCTTTTTTAACTCCCCATTGTGTTCTCCATTTCAAATGAATTAGATATTGACTAAAGCAAATTAAAATGAAGAAAAAGCTCTAAGTGTACTAGGCAGTACATTGGTGTATTAATTCAGCAAATGCCTATTCTCAGCTCCAGACATTTAACAGCAACTTCCCACAGACCAGGAATTTCATTATTTAAAAATCTGTCAGCAATCACTCATTCAGTGAAGGTGACTTTAATTTAAGTGATGTTAACAGCAATTGGTTAGAGTAAATGTAGGAAGTATTATAAACCATCATAATTAAAATGAAGATCTTTTTCTATGCGTGCATCTATGTAATTTAAATTAAAGATGCTAATCTCAAAAGACAAAACCAAGTCAAGGCCCACATAATAATATTTCCTTTTTCTCTTTTCCAAGAGGTGCAAAATGCCTAGGGGAGATCCGCTGGCAGAACCTCATCTTGAACTGTGATGCCTCACATTGCACATCGGAAACCATCTGGGCTAAAGTAAAACTATTTGGCCTGTTAACTTTTAATTTTATTTTAAGAACTTTTCTACATGGAAAAAATCCCGCGGACACCTATTTCAGGCTGCAGTGCCTTGCTGATATTCATTTTATTTCCAGTGTCGCTCTTTAAAATCACACCTTTCCTATTCCACATTGACTTCTCTCTCAGAACTGCATATAACCCGTCCCTGGGAGAGAAATTGTCCTCACTCTGTCTGACAGGAGGTTTCTCTAGGCACATTTAACTTTGAGTCATGGTTTGGGCTGCACTGGCCACTAAAACCAACGACAGATTCTCTCTTTGACCTCTTTCCCTCTCACCTGTGTAAGTGTAGTGTGTGTGTGTGTGTTAAAAAGGCACCCCTGCAAGAAGCCTTCAGGATGTTAGAAGTATCAGGAACAACTGTGGTCTCTTTGCTTAAGAAAATAATTTATATACACTGGTGGCTAGGTCTGAAAATCGGTCTAAAAGAGGTCAGTTCAGCTCTGTCCTTTGTTCAACCATGAGGAATGGCTGCTGGGCTTTATGGAGCCAGCATATTTTCTGCATTTAGAATCATGGAATCATAGAATGGTTTGGGTTGGAAGGGACCTTAAAGA